>VZTO01006473.1:0-67815 GCA_013400615.1 Syrrhaptes paradoxus
TCAATTTTATTGTAGTTTGGTTAATAAACTGTTCCTATATCAACCCACAAGTCTCTTCTTCCTTTACCCCTTTAATTCTCTTCCCCATCCCCAGGATAGGGGAGTGTGAGTGTGAGGGAGTGGTTGTTGTGGTGTTTTGCTGCCAGCCAGGGTAAAAGTACAACACACAAGTAGTCTTATAAACTTGAGATCTAAGGCTGAAATTACTACACCAATTAAGGTAATTCCTGTATGCGGGACTCTATCTCAGCAACATTTACGACTGGAGACTTCTCTTCCTTTAGGCAAATGGAAATCTGTGTTCTGTGGTATAAGAAACAAACTTCAGAATAAAGTATCACCTTGGAAAGACACTTTGAGTTCGTTCAGTTCAGGCTTTAATCAAAAAGGGGAAAGATATTTGTATGGCATAGGTACTGGCATACAACTTAGCTGCCTCTCTTAGAAAATTTGTCTTCTACTCAGTTGTCTCAGGGATAGTCTAGAGAACAATTCAGCACATTGAAGTTAAACTCCTGAATTAACCACTGGAGGAGCCTTTCCTTTGCAGTGGCTGTGGATGGAATTGAGCTTCCTACCTCGGGTGCTGTAAAAATCCGAAGTCTGGATTGCTCGGACACACTATAGTTTAAAAATGACATAACAATAAGGAAGGACTAGACCACAAAGCCTCTAAACTGTGTCAATGATGATACAGTTAATTTCTTTATGTTTTATCGCATCAGAGCTGATCTATGCAATTTACTGCAGTCATATGATGCTGAGAACTCAATTAGGTGCTATGTATACTTGGAACTATTAGTTCTGCAGTGATGCTACTGGAAGAGACAGAGACTTTTAACTTCTTTAGGTATCCTATGAGTAATAAATTTGCATTTCTTATATATCAAAAGGTATATCCAGAGTACTTTAAAGAATTCTTAGCAATATTCCCATTACTGTGGTCAGGTTCTGCATTGCTTTTGAAACTTTAACTCTTCTTTTTCTAAAATCTCTCATGGATTTTTAACCCAGTTATTATTAACAAACTTTGTGCATGATCTATTTTGTTCCTTTTCTATTTCTTTCAATTATTCATATGCATCAAGTACTTGGTTATATTTCTTTTTGTTTTGCTGCCCATTGTATTTTGCTAGATAACCAATTTTTAAGTAGTGCATTGCTCAGGGTTAATTAGTTATTGATCTCTATTGTCATCAGGTGCTTTAAGACATTTTTCATGATTTGAATTTAGTTTTGAGCCATTCATTTATCTGGGTAGGTATTCAAAAAGATTGGTAATTGTTCTGATTGATGTGCATTGAAAAATTTCCAATTTTTACTTTTTGTTCTAAACTAGTGTTACTAATCAGTAACCTCTGCAATTCAAGACCTTAGTTATAATTTCATTTGAACAAACACCAACACTGTCTTTGAAACAGTGATAAAAATATCACAAAGGTTGAAAATCCAGAGATGTGACTTACGAAATTAATGTTCCCAAAATGTTACCAAAATGCAGCAGATAAGTGCATTCAATCTAGTTTTCTATCCTCAGCTTCCACTAAAAAAATTGTTATGGTCAACAGTCAATTATGCTGAAACAAGCCCATGCAGTCTATATTTTGAGATGCACAAAGAGAACAGTGAGAGACTTACGACCATATAACCACACAGGGTTAAATAATCCTCAGAGGAAAGGAGAGCTAAAATACTCCTAAAGGTCACATGCCATCTCTTCCCATCCTTTAAGGCTTCTAAAGTGCCCCTCTGAAGTAAAATAATATCTCTTCAGTTGAGTCATTCTGTTAGAGAGCAGCTAACATCAGCACTGAGACAAATGGGTGTGCAGAAAATTGATTTTACACTTGTACTATTAAGTGTGGTCAAATGTTGTAGGCCAATACCTCAAATAGCATTCTATAGTATTGCTGTGCCTTACAAATAATGACACAGAAAAAATAACTAAATACACCTCAGCATATCCTTTTTTACTAGCTTTATATTGAAATGTTCTCTTACAAGTTTTATTTGCAATGTGGCACAAGCTTCATTTTCTTTGTTCTTGCTTCTCTCTGTTGGTAATGCTTATAAAGAAACTGATCTTCTTCCTTCATCAATCACTTAATCTCATTCAGCAGTTTCTCTTATTGCAAACCAGCTCTTGCAGTTTGACAGATAAATAAATGGATGCTTTCCTTGAAGCAGGACTGACAAAACCTTAATGGAGTAGGAAGTGAGGTTTTATGATATTTCAGCTTAATTATTTTTCAGCAGGATTGTTTCAGCATGAAGAGATTGTTGAGATTAAATAAAAGTAGCATTTGCACAAATCTAATTTGATTGTACCAGATCTGTTAGCGGTTCTGCATAAGCTTCTGGCTACCAGCCTCCTTTTTTTCTCCTCTTTTATTTCTATTTTAGATATTTCCGATTAGAGAAAGCTCATGTCTTTTTTGGTTCTTTGCCTTAGCCCTTACTGGTTAAGCTACAGTACTATCCAACTGGGACCAGCCATCTCTTTTCAGATATTTCAGACCTCATCATGGTTGAGTAACAGCAAGAACAATTAATGCAATATTTTATTCCTTTCTCCTCCCTGCAGTGTTAAATAGTCTCCAGGGTATGTAGGCAGCAGGACAATGACATTTTGAGAAGTCCCAGTGCATTATCATCAGCTTAAAAAGAAATCATTCAACCTTACATTTTTCCTACGTAGAAATTAAAATGATTCATAAAAACCCTAGCATTGTTCAACTTATATACTAGCAGGTAATGTTAGTGACAGTAGTCAAAGAAGTCCTTTCAATAAACTAAAACTGCAAGTTAAGGAAAGCAGGCTAAACTGAGTAGTCAGGAGTGTCTATGTGAGGTGTTTTTGTTTTCCTCTAAGGATGAGCAGGAGATGGAAAGAAAATATGGTATTTCTCATCTTCTGTTCTCTGGCAATGATGGAAATCATGTTTCCGTCTTTTCTTGTAGAGTATAAAACACAAATCCACCAGACAAAAACTCTAGAAAAACTAGGAAATTAAAACTGAGTATGTCATTCAGGCCAAAAAGTGCCAGTGGCTTTTTTTTATTTCTTTCTTCCCCCCGCCCCCCCCGCCCCGCTTCCCTGTTTTCTTCAATAAGACTGCATGCAAGTAAATGCCAGAAGATTTTGCTCAACAAATCAAAGTCATTTTAAGTGTGTCTAAACACAGACTCGGACTACCTTAGGATTTCTTATCCTAGTAGTGATCAAAATTATTCCTTTCTATTGTTCTTTTCGGATATTAATAAAATCAGAGGAAAAGATTATGTTAATTCCAGTTGGGCAAATCTTCAGACAATTTGTACTCTTCTGGAACAGAGCTGTAATATTACTGTAATATTGTTTGCAAACTGAAACTAACAGATGATCTGTATTTTAAAAAGACGGAGTGGTTGGTGAGAGTACTTACTACTTTGGAAATAAATTGATATAGGCTATAGAAGATGTGCCTAAACAAACATCTCAATAATGTCCAAAGTCTTTGGGTATAATTTGACAGTGAAATTTGGTAAAAGCTTGGTACACTTACAATGCACCAGACAATTAAACAGAGAAAAAGAAAATTATGGAACCTCTAAGTTTACTACAATGAGCAAAATATACTTTCTCATTTAGAAATCTATTATTAATACGTTACTTTTTCCTTCCTAAAAATAATATTTTTGTCACTTTTGTGCACATTACTTTTTGTACTTTTTGTACTTTTTGTACTTTTTGTACTTTTTGTACTTTTTGTACTTGTCATTAGTTTTTGTACTTGTTAAACTTAGTAGATTATTATTGCAAAAGCATCAAATGATTCTAAATAAAAACATATACATTCTTTATTTCACATGAAAGTACATCTGGGTATAGTTTAAAATGCATGAAAGCAATCACAATTTCGGAGGAAGATACTCTGTGCCCACAGAGGATTAATGAGTCAAGATTCCTCTCCAGAAGTGTTTCAGCAAGTATCCATCTTCAGTGAAGAATGATTTCATGAACTACTATGAACAGATTTACTTGGTAGTTCTCATCAGCCAAACCCAAACTATTTCTAAGAAACGAGAATATTTACTTCTTTCAATTTTCTCATAGTTTTAACAGAAGTGGACACTGTAATGCAAACTTTAAGACAAATCAGGCTCAGAGGTTTACATGCTCTCTTCATTGTATGTGGTAATATGATATCTTCATGAGGACAAATAGACTACAGAACAATTTTCCATGATTGGGAAGGATGATTATAAGCAACAAAAACCCAAGGAAACAAAAACCTCACACTAATCTTTGACGAATAAAATAAAACAGCATAAAAAATATAAACTCTTGCTTTGGAAACAGAAAAAGGACTATCTTTTTTTTCCTAATTCTTAACTTCCACTCTGCTAACATGCAAGGTGACCATAAGTCGGTCATAGGACAGGTCTGTGAGAAATTGTGCCTCATATAGAGTCATAACTCTCCAGTACCTGAAATTCACATTTATAAAGGGCACAGCAAAGGTAATGCAACTCCATAATTAATTAAAACCTAATTTCTGTTTTGAGTGGAAGGACTCACCCTTAGGCTCATCTAGCTGTGAATCCAAAAAATCCAAGAGTATCCATGCTTTTTCATCTTGTTTGTAATAGGGCTGTTTTAATCAACACTGGATAGAAGCCATGTCATAAAAACCCCAACAGAACTAAAATCAAGACTCTCCCTGCCCCCACTCTATCCATCCAGTGTTATTATTAATGACTGTTTGTAAAAAGTACTAAATCCATATGAGTATCAAGATTTAATAATTCCTTCAGTAAATATAGTTCTTTCAATGTGGACACGGTACATGGGCAAACCTGAAGGAAGAGTTTATTGGAAAACATGGATACTGAATAAAATATTTTCCTTTTAGCTAACTGGCCATCTCCTCATCTCAATTTTCAGCTTTCCTCAACTCATTATCATTCCTAACGAAGGCTTGCAACTTTCTCCTTTTACATCAAATATACTTGGTCCTTCCAGTTCTGTGGTAGAAATAGTAACAATGAGATGCTATCATCCTAAAGCTGCTCTTCATTTCTCTCTCCCAAACTGTATTGCCCCTGCTCTGGCAAAAAGAAAAAAAAAAAAAAGGAAAAAGAAGAATCTAGCATGTTTCTAGCTTCTCCATGAACATCCTGCTTGTTTATGGAGCAGAAATTATAGTGAGATAAAATCCTGCTGAATCCTGATTCCTGCTGGAGCTTGCAGGGGGGATATTTGATATGAATGGTTCTGTTTTACTTAGCCCTATTTGCACTTCCAATTTGAGGTCAAAGATTATATGGATTCTGGTTTAATCCTGCACGGTTTGCTCACTTTTAATTTTAAAGGAGATTCCCTGATTCAATAGTTATAATAATGAAATAATTATCTTTAGTGATAGTCACTAATTTTGGTTTATTGATGAACAAGACAACTTAACAAAATAATTATACTTAGAAATGTAATTAAAATTAATTCACATATGTAGTTCCCTTAAGGCTCAGTATTCTCATGTGCACTCAGTCTTGCTTATTTTATTCTGATTTATGTTTTGCACAAGAATTCCTGACAAATTACAAACCATATATACAACCATTCATGTATCATTGATGAATATGAAAGAAGTCTTAGTGATTGGTGTCTACTGAAGCCTCAGCTAAACTGAGATTAGAGTGTATCCAATGGAACAATGAACAATAGTTACTTTTCAGTAAAGGAATCTTCCACCTCTTTTTAAAATCTGCATCACCTATTTTTGTTCATTTGTTAGTAATGGCTCTGCACTTTTATTTGTAGTAAAATTACACTAATGACACACCACAGTCAAGTCTGTGTCTATCTGAAAACACCCAGAATAAAAGCCTTAAAATGTGCACATAGTCCTGTGCAATTATTGCATTTTACCATCAGCCTGAAAAAAATAGTGAAATGATAACATGTTAATTTAGGTCTAGAACACATAAAAAGGAAAAGCTCAGAGAAAAGAGATAATCTATTAACATCCAGCTGAGAAAAAGGATAGCTATAAAAGGTGGCACCAGCTCAGCTGTTTATTTATTCATAGATGCTAACCAAATAAGCTAGAACTGTCACAGCAGGATTTTTTTACACATTTACCATATCCTTCTTAGTAGGTTTCCTGTAAGATAAAACATAAATCAGAATGTTATTAGCTTGCTTGTAGAAAAAAAAAAGTTAACAGCAATGAGACTACCCTCAGATCCTGGTGTTGACTCTAAGAGATCTTGTTTCAGGAATTTTGCCACATGTCACCATAGTTAATTCAGAAAGAGGTCACAATAAAACACAGAGCCCAAATTGCTGCAGCCTTTGACAAAGTTCAAATGAAGCTATTGATCTAAGGTAAATTAAATTCTATAGCAATGATGTGTTCAGTGCAAAACTGATCCAGTACAGACAATATTTTTTTTTGTTTTGTTTTGCTTTGTACTGAATAATGAGCTCACTCTCTGTACCTTCTGTTTCAAATTCATATGAACATAAAGATACAAGTCTTGATCACTTGGAAGCTGTTATTGAAATAGAAATGTTTTGCTGTTGTTTTTCAAAAACTAGACAAACACAGACTTTAAATAGACTTTGTCAGACTGAAATCTGTGAAATTTTGCAGCCTGATATTTCTTCAATACTTTCTCCACTTTATGGAAGAAATTCCCTGGTTATTTTGATATATGCTGAACCATGATAAGGATTTTTGAAAGGGGTGAAGGGAAAGTAATCTCTGCTTCTGGGAAAGCCTATTCTTTTAACTGAAGGTTGATACAGTGTGCGTCTAATGATAACTTTTATCTCTGGCTCATGGAGATACTTCCTAAGAGATATTTTTTTCTGAAGTGTATTCGATTACAGCAAGTGGCATTTAATTCTCATTCGAGGAGTAAAAAATGTCTGTAGATTCCTTGTAAGACAGCATTTGTGTCATTTTCTACAAATATATTGCTATGACTATGAGGACATGATATGTGCAAGGTTTGTGAATTTGGCATATTGTGACTTTTTTTCTTCTTTTTTTGCAGTGAATCAGACAGCATCAGCAATTGGCATAATGAAAGAATATTTCAAATGCTTACATCAGCCTACCCTGATCATTGCTGTTGTGACAGAAAGTATAGGTATGTACTTGGGCATTTGATATGACAAATATTTACACTGTTACCTACAAATGCAGGATGACTGTCACTCTATTTTAAACATTCTGCTTGCAAATAAGCAGACCAGAGTCTAACTGCGAGTCCCAAACCCATGTGAGAATTCACACAATGTAGCACACAAATTCACATCAAAGCTGTGAAATGTTGTTTTCAATTGTATTTCCCAAGACAACTTTACAATTCCCAGACAAATGAAAATGTTGCAGTTTTGAAAGTCTTTGCTTTCTTGCTCATGTAGAAACCTTAGAAGTGCAGATATAGTTTTCTGAAAAGCTAGAAGATGTGGCTGTTCAAAGAATTCTTCCTGCACTGAAGACAGCTAGAGGGGAAAATAAAAAAAAAGTACTTCCCATGATCTCATTTCTGTATGGACTGTATACTTGATCAATTTTATCTACATACGTTCTTGGAATATTTTTCTCGTTTACACATAGATTAATTTTCTTTATCATGCTTAAAGAAAGTTCACCTACAAGTCCTTTGGAATTCAACAGCTTAACCTCATGTGTAAAGAGAGGTGCTTATGTCACTCAAAACTGATAAGAGACACATTCTTCTCTTACTTCAGCTCTTCAATTTTAATAGTCAAAGATAAATTAGTATTAGTAAGAAACAGATTCAAGGAGTCACTGTCCAAAAGCTCTTGTAATTCAACGGTAAAGTGAGATCACTGCAAAGAATTCTAGACTGGCTTAATCGGATATCTGAGAGTTCATTACGTCAGAGCTTATTATTAATATACTTGCAAATATTAGTTTGAATACTTCATGAATTATTTAGCATTTTATTCAGAAACTGCTGAATATTTAAAAGCTTTCTCTTTATAAAGAAAAGAAAGAATATGTTAACATTTGTTTTATCAGTTAATCTTTATTAACCAACTATTTAACAAATATTTCATGAAGTTAAATAGAAGAGAATACCAAACAAAGCATATACATAAAGAGAAGTAGAGCCTTTTTAAAAAGCATTTGATGAATAATTTATTAAGTAATCAGATTCTTCTATAAACACTCATTATAGGTTTAATATCTTATTGGCACATTTTTATTCCTAAAAATAGGATCTTCTTAATCTGAAAATGTGGAAACATTATCCAAAATCTGCATATTTTTTACTTGAAACATATTTTTGCACACATTCAGAATCAGATTACATATTTTTACTTCATTCGTCTTTTGTGTTCTGTCTTATGCAGTCAAGATGGTTAAAAGAGGATGAGTGGCATTCTGTTCATAAATCAGAACTGTGGAAATGAATTGTTGAATGTGGAAACTTGTCACTGCGTTAATGCTCTGAAGATACCAATTGTTGCCTTCTATTAGTCAGCATAAAAATAAAAAGAAATTTTAGGGATTGATTATATTGGGCTGGAACATAAGAAAGTACATACTGGTTCAGATCCAGGATCTGTCCAGCCCGGTATCCCAGCAGTAGTCATCAGATGAAGCTGGCGATAAATAACAAGAGATCAACCATCCCTGGAGGCGTTCAAGAAACGTGTAGATGTGGTGCTTAGGGACATGATTTAGTGGGTTAGGTGGTGTTGGGTTGACGCTTGGACTTGATGATCCTTGAGGTCTTTTTCCAACCTTAATGATTCTATGATTCTATTCTAGGATTCTATTCTATGATTCTATGGAGAGTAGTGTAGGGGAGAGGGACCTGGGGGTCCTGGTGGACAGCAGGATGACCATGAGCCAGCGCTGTGCTCTCGTGGCCAAGAAGGCCAATGGCATCCTGGGGTGTATCAGAAGGGGGGTGGGCAGTAGGTCAAGAGAGGTTCTCCTCCCCCTCTACTCTGCCCTGGTGAGACCTCATCTGGAATATTGTGTCCAGTTCTGGGCCCCTCAGTTCAAGAAGGACAGGGAACTGCTGGAGAGAGTCCAGCGCAGAGCCACAAAGATGATGAAGGGAATGGAGCATCTCCCTTATGAGGAAAGGCTGAGGGAGCTGGGTCTCTTTAGCTTGGAAAAGAGGAGACTGAGGGGTGACCTAATTAATGTTTATAAATATGTGAAGGGTGAGTGTCAGGAGGATGGAGCCAGGCTCTTCTCTGTGACATCCAGTGATAGGACAAGGGGCAATGGGTTCAAGCTGGAACATAGGAGGTTCCACTTGAATATGAGAAAAAACTTCTTTACAGTGAGGGTGACAGAGCACTGGAACAGGCTGCCCAGAGAGGTTGTGGAGTCTCCTTCTCTGGAGACATTCAAAGCCCGCCTGGATGTGTTCCTGTGCGATCTGATCTAGGTGTTCCTGCTCAGGCAGGGGGATTGGACTAGATGATCTTTCGAGGTCCCTTCCAATCCCTAACATTCTGTGATTCTGTGAAGTCCATGGGATCAAACAACATTCACTCGAGTGGGCTGGCAGAGCTGGATGATGTCATTGTGAGGCCACTCTAATACCTTTGAAGCATCATGTAAATTCAGAGGGGTCCTAAATAATTGGAAAAAGGCACATTTCATGTCATTCTTCAAGAAAGGCAAGGAGGAAGGTCTAGAGGACTACAGACTGGGCAGCCTAACTCCAGTCCTGTTGAAGACTGCTGAGTTGTGTAGCCTGACAGATGTCAGCCTGCTGCAGTTTTATGTTGCCAAGTCCAGCTGGTAGGAAGACTGAGCACATATTCTCCAAGTGTACATACACATAGACATCCACAAACATGTTATGTACACAGCAACCATACAGAATAACACAAAGAACAGTACCTTCATCAGCACACTATACATAGGTGCACACAGCTCTCATGCAAACATGAACACCACAGAAGGCCTGATCCTGCTCCTCCACTCTGAGTAGTGAGCATTGAAGTCAGTAGTGGAATATATGCTACATATTACTTCAGTAGATGGTCCTTAACTCTGAAGATATACTGACTCCCATGGCTCCTGGTCTCTTCTGGCTGCTGGCTCTTGCACTGTGAGACCTTGAATTTTGTAGTCCAACTCTAAGTGCCTGACTCAGACATCAAGTTGTTTCACACAAACTTGCACAATTTGGATCTCTCCAGCAACTGTTCTGAGATACTCAGTTTATCCAGTGTGTCGCTCCTAGATACCTGGTCTGCCCTAGTTGCTGGCACTTGGATCTATGAGCTCCTGAGGTTCATGATCCAACTTCAGTTGTTGGTTGTCAGGCCATTTATCTTATTTCCCTCCCTGTCCAGGTAGAAGCTTGCTAGCATTCATATGTACTCACTCAGAATACGGAGTGCAACTGGACAAAATACAGTTAGAAACAGGATTTAATGAGAACATAGGACAGACTGCAGTGATGAAGTGCAGGTTTTAGACAGAAAAGCATACTGACCACCAGGCTGTTCATACTTGGCTGGACCCTTTATCCTCTTTTCCTTTTTTGTTCCTCCTCAATCCACTTGATCCCTCCCTTTCCCCACTTTTAGGAAACTTCATATAATGAGTCATGCACATCACCATACTGTCCTTAAAATATGCCAAAAGTTTTATACAATCTCAAAATACTCTTTTCCCTGGATATCGTAGAAAGTCCTATACCCCTTCAGATGATTTCCCTTTTGACAAGGGTTTCAGTGTAGTCTTCTGTAGTACCATGGATCTGGTAGGTGCCTAAAAAACTTCCTGCATGACTGGACTCGGAAAACAATGACAGTGATTCAAAGTCGGACTGTAAGCTGGTTACGAGTGATGTTCCTCAGGGGATGGTACCAGGCCATTACTTTTTAACACCTTCAGTAATGATCTGGATCGTGGGAGGGAGTTCAGCATGTCTGCAGATACACTGTGGGGAGCCATTGATTCTGTGTATGGAAGGGCTGATATCAAGATGGCCCTTGACAAGATAGAGAAATGGGCTTGCAGAAACTTTACAAGGTTCAGCAAGGGCAAATACAAAAGAGTCCAGCAAAATCCCTTACTGTAATAGAAGGATGCAAATGACTGGGTAGAATGTATCTCTGCAGAAAACGTCCTGAGGGTAGTGGTGGACAATAAATTGAAAATGAATCACTAGTTTGACCTTATGCTGATGAAGGCATTGGACTGCACTGGCAAGAAAATGGAATCAAATGAAGTAAAACAATTATTTGCTTCTTCTTGGCACTTAAAAGGCTTTATCTGAAGTATTGTATCAAGTTTGGAGCCTCCAGTGCAAAAGAGAAATATGCAAACTGGCATGAGTCCAGTGGAGAGCCACGAAGACAGCTAGGACATCTGAGGACAGGCTGAGTGAACTGGATAGAGAAGTGAAGGCCAAGGAAGGATCTAACTGCAGTCTTTCAGTATCTAAGAGTGGTTCATAGAGAAGACTCATTTCCAACATACACTGTGAAAGGGCAGAGGCTACAGGTACATGTTCCAGCAAGAAAAATTCCAGCCATATATAAGAAAAAAGTCACAGTGAGTGATTAAGCACTGGAGAGAACTTGTCTATCTTCATCCCTTGGAGATTTGTAAAACTTGACTGGACAAGATTTGAACAGCCTAATCTGACATTGAAGCTGGCCCTGCTTTGAAAGGGACACTGAACTAGATGATCTCCAGAGATTCCTTCTAAGTTCTTTTTTTAAAAAAATAAAGTTCTACTTTGCCTCCTCTGGGATTAGGAGATGGAAAATGGATATGACCTTGTGTGTTGCCAACATTTACACAGTGGTACAGATATTAGTTATATTATGTTTTCTGTTTTCTCTTAATAGTTTCCAGCATTTGATTTGCTTCTTGGCTATTGCTTAGCACACTAATAGTGGAAGAAGCTCAGATAAATTTCAAACTTTTCTTAGGTACAGACAAATATGTAATGCACAAACTTATAAATAATCAATGTAC
The DNA here is from genome assembly GCA_013400615.1 of Syrrhaptes paradoxus. NCBI lineage: Eukaryota > Metazoa > Chordata > Aves > Pterocliformes > Pteroclidae > Syrrhaptes > Syrrhaptes paradoxus. Next base: position 11,991 of record VZTO01006473.1, read on the forward strand.
AAAAATGTATGGGTTTAGCTCAGTGCTTTTTGCATGTCCCAAAACACACGTATCTTGAGTTTTCCATCTTTCCATCTCTGTTAATGCCATGTAGTTCAGACATCTCATCTAAGAAACATCTTCCTAAAACAAAAGGAATAGATATGGCAAAAGAAGAAAATTAGATTACAGTATTTGAAGTATTTACTAATAACACCAACAATTCATTGCAAATTGAATGAGATCAAGCTGCCCAGAGATGATTCAAAAGGATAGTAGTAAACTATTGTTGTAGAGCCATGGAAGTTGCCTGTACTTTAGACCTCAAGACTACGTAAGTATGACTTATGATGACTGCAGGAGAACATTAATATGTTACATATGAATATATGTACATATGAAAAGAGATGCTCCCTGTACATTTTTAGGGAAATACACACTTTAGTGTACATTCCCTTTGTTGGCAAGCCCAAAGCAGGCATGAATAATGCTCTGCAGATCAAATACACTTGAAAGAAATCAAGCAAAGTATCATAAAATACATGGTATTTATTTCTATGGGAACATAGGAATAGTTTTGAATTCTTATCAAGATATCTTCTGAGTAAAAGAAAGTGTATTCTCAGAAGTATGTTTTTTATTCAATTCTACACAGTTGGATCTGTAACAAGGAAAAGGAATAAACTTAACAAGATAAGACCATAATTACCTATATTCACTAGAAAATAATATGAGAAAGAAGGACAAATGGAATACCAGAGTGCTTCAAAAGACTGTCTCCTGACAAATACATAATTTTAACAACTTGCCAGAAATTTTACCAATTGGGCAGATCATGACCTCATCTGTTGCCAGTTTCACTCATTAGTATTTTGTATCATATTTTATTTTGTGACAAAGTCACAGTTATATCACTTGCATAATGGTAATGTATAATAGGTGAATTACATTTTGGATTTTTTTATTAATTCTTTTTGTGCTGATTATACATGTGCTCTTTTTGTCTGGACTTACTTCTTCCTAAAATGTCTCTATTAAAGCCTTTATAGAAAAGAACCATGACAATATATATTAAACAAAAGAAGTCCACAGAAAAGAAAATGATATTAGAATTGAGTTAAAATTTTGGAAAGTTACTTTACTTTTAAAGATCCAGCTATCTGGTGGTGATTTTGTTATGCATAAGTTAATTTTGAGTTGTAATATTTCCAACCTGACTTTGGGAAGCTCCTCTAATACAACCAACCTTTATTAGCCCTGCAAGTCTCTTGGCTTATCTGTGTAGCAACACATGGTGGTCATGAGAAGTACAGAACAATGTGTTTATTACATGCACTTTTCCCCTTTTTATGGTGCTTTAAGACATCCTATTGATTTTGGAACGACTCATGCCTTGCTCTCTCTTGGCATCACTTACAGACACTCACAACAGCTGGGAACTCAGCAGAGAAAAGGGTAGCAAAAACTGATGACAGGAAGGACAAAGTTTGTCAGGAAACCTGTTCCTTCCTTCCTTCTGAAGGACTAAATATATTTTCACTAGAGAAATATGGATCAGTTTTCAAAGATGACACCACTTATCTTGTTAGTACGAATGCTATTTTTCAAAGGGAGACATATTAGACTTCTTATGTCCTTGTTCATTCTGTGAAGGAAAATATTTCTCAAACCATAAACTATCTTTCTGGAAAGAAATATAGAGCTGTGTCATAACATGAATGACTGAATGAGTTGATGTGATCCTCCTGTGCTTTAAAGATACTCAAAAAAGAACTGGTTGCTCTTCAACTAACAGCAACACAGGGACGACCTTCCACCATTAGTCTCTATAGATTTTTCTCTAGCATGTGATTCATAAACCTTACATATTTTGAGAAAAATAGGGAGGACAAGCTCTACCCTAATTTGAAAAGCATGGCCAGCACCCAGGCAAACCTGCATATAAGGCTTTGTTCACCAAAGGATGAACAGAACGAATTTAATTAAAATTCATACTGCTGGTCTTGTGTAGGAATAGACAACCAGAAGATTAATCAAGCCTTCACACAGTCTTGTCTTTAGGTGGACACTATTTCATCAACAATGAAAGAAATGTGTACTTCATTTGTTGTTTTAGAAAGAAGCTTAGGTGTTTTTCATTGATCTTCTCCATTTAAACAAAACTGAAGACAGGAAGGAAGTTTGAGGCTCTTCCTTGTCTGGCAAGTAAGTAGATATTGTCATCCAAAATCATTCTTGCTTTTGACTTTGACAGGAGATTATTTCAACAAGAACTGACAAAATGGTACAACGTATTTGAAGTGGTGATCTCCTGTGCACAAAGTGGAGTCTGAACTCATAGGAGTGTATATTTATTCATCTTCTCAGCTAATCTAAATTCCTCTTTGTCTCTCCAAGTATCACAGACTATGGAGAGTTCAGCAGTGAGCTAGAAGAACAGGAGAGCTGTGAGGATGTCTTAGGATTTCACCAGCAGAAGTAGTTATCAGGACACTTCTGGAGCAACTATTGAAAATATGGCCTTCAATCTTCAGTTGCTGTGCCAAGGGACAGATGGCCTGAGGATACTGTTCAGTATTTTCTCTAATGAAGAAAATCACTTACACAGTTTCCAGGTGCTCATTTTCTTTCTATGGGAAGCAGTCACTTTAGAGACTGGATTTGATTTACGGTTTGAAGATCAATGGTTTTTACATTTAAAATTAGAAGAGTTTTAAGTGAATGAGCTACTCTCTTACTTTTGACCCCACACTGAATTTTTCTGATAAAAAATGAGTCTCCTATTCTCAGGTGTTCACAAGAGCCAGCAGAGCTGAGTCCTGCACTTAACCTCTACTTTCTCACTGTCAGTTTCACCTTCAAAAATCTCTTCCAATTATATCTGAGCTGACTATGGCATTGCTTTCTCATCATTGCAATGTACTTGTGAGATTAAGAAAAAGTTTTTAAACTCTTCTTATCTCACTCATATATACGAGGAAGTCAGTGAAAGCTACACGTACAGGATGCATTCACCTGAAAGCACCTCGTCCAAAGAAAAGCTGCTATAAATATACCTGGCTGTCATATTCTGCCTTTTATACTAAATTGCACCCATATGCTTTCAAAATGGGATACAATTTGGCCATTCCTCTGTTACACAGTTTTGTGATGTGATTAGAAATATACTGATACTCAGCTTTGTTGCTATTCAGAGTAGAAGGTGGGCAGTACGAGAGGCAGATGGATGCATGATCTTGTACACCGGAATTCAAGTACTAATGATCATTGGAGAAACACAGTAAATTTTCAGTCTGACTTTATTATTGTTTTACTTTGAAAACACCTAGTGAACATACTCTAATCCTTCCTTGCCTTTAAATAATTGCAAAGATATTGCTATGTTGTTTTTTTTTTTTTTCTTGTTTTGCCTCTGGACAACAACATGTAGCTTCATATATTTTTTAAAAATTTTCCTTACTACCATATTTTGCTCCTATCCATACTTGTAGTTTTGTAATATTCACAGTCAAAACAATTATGCAGAGGAGAGGACAGGATGAAAACATCTTTTTCCCACATCACCGATCTGCACACTAGCTAAGGTTAGATATGTCTCAGGATAAGTATGTTTCACAAGAGCAGTATGTGGAAGATTTTCTCTTATCCTATCTTGACGCATAAAATCATCAGCCCAACTAACATACTGTTAAAAGTACTGCTCCTTAAAAATTTAGGTTGTGGATAATCTGCATCCTTAGACAAGGAGAAAGGAAAAGGGACTACCTAAGCATATTCTATATGTCTAAGTATTACAAATGTCTAAGACTGGATATATTCAGTAGTTAGCTCAGTTTGTCAACTCTAGCCTGTGGTTTTCACTACATTTTTTGTGATCTTGATTATAGAACTGCACCTTCGAATATGCATTTTGTTGCTATCTTTTTTCTTCGTGTCCTGGAGAGGTGGAAGAAGAGACCTGAAGATGATGTAATAATCATACACTCTGGTCATTAGGGTCCCCTTCTAAAATTGTGTTTGTACAGATCTGGGTGATACTCTTTAGTTCACAAGGAGTGTAGAGAGATCTTTCCTTTAAAAATGGTATTAGGACAAAAAGGACACAAATTTGCCACTATATTATTGATCTTCTATTTGGTTACAGAAAATACATTAGTACACAGGTTATACTAAAATATTTTCTTGATTTAGAATAATGTGTTTATGGGACAGGCAGCATTTGAACAATGTATTTTGGAAGTTGACCAGAACTATCACTTCACTTTTGCTTATTGTATCTTAAATTAACGCTTTCATTGTTTCTATCTCTTTTGGTTACTCTTGAAAGTGTATTAAAATCAGAAGAGGAAGCCCTGTACAGCACAAGCTGTATGATTTTTTCTTAAAAAGATCTTTTCAGCTGTAATTTTTCATCAGACTTTAATAAGTTAAATTAAATTGTCCCTGTAAATTGGTATCAGTTTACATGAAATTTGATAAAGCATTAATTTTTATAAAACAGGACTCTGTTTTACAAACTGGTAAACAACCTGCAGATAAATATGAAAATTTAAACTGATAAGCCTAAGAAGATTCAGTTCTTAATGAGTTTAGCCCAGCCCCTCAGAACATCTAAGGCTGAAGGGATGAAGCAGGAGTTTGTAGTGAAGACTGACAGTTTGTCTAAGGAAGCCTGAGCTAAGGCTGACCACAGAGCTGAAGATTGCCTCTTGTATGGTCTTCAGGACTCTTCTGTTAGGCCCAGAACAAAGAAAGAAGTCACTGATTCAGTACAAAGACAATTCAATAAAGGTATGAGGGTATGTGGTCATTTCATTGTTCTTGGTATGGCTAAGGCAGTGAGATGGGCAGACATTAGGTCTGAGAGAAGAAGGATAAGTCTGATCCATTCCCCTAATGCTGTCTTCTTCAGTATCCTACTGTTGCTAACACATGCACTACGAGCAGAAGTCGCCAAAGACCATGCAAGGACAATGTGATAACAACACACAAAAGAAGTTCTGTTTGTTTCCTTTTAAATTTAAAAATGCAGGAAATAACACAGAAGCAGTCACACACTCTACAAAGCATGGCTGTAGTTGCAAAACAAAGCATTATGAGGTCACAGAATGGTGTATTACTTTGTAACTTCAGTTCCAAATTCTCTTGCATATTCATAATCACTTTGATCCAATGGCCACTTGGTGCATCTTCCATGGGAACTCGTGTTTTATCCAGAGCATTATCTGGACCTACTGAGGATGTGAATCTGGGGTGCTTTTCATATGACCTATCTTTTCACTGCCAAAGCTGGGATGCGAATGAAACAGAAATTTGGATTTTGTCTGTGTTGCAGAGGTCCAGTTCAGTGTTACAGTAGAAGTAACTAATCACTGCTATCCTTTCCTGATTTCTGTTGGTCTGAGTTCTGGCCATTCTCAGATATAACAGAACTCTATGGGAATATTGTATTGAACATGCGAAGTGCTGCTTTATGTAATTTGACAAATCAGTTGTTAAGTTCTAAATTGTGTACTGTAAACAAGCAAGTACTTTTACTCTCACTGTCTCGCTAGTTGAGCTTGCTATCTGTAACATGGGGACAACAGTAACCCCTCACATCACGTTGCACTTTGTGAAGACAAATTAATGCTTGTGGAGATCACAGTGGCGAGTGCCAGAGAAAAGCCTATGAGGAAATTAATAATTCTGTCTTCATTGCAGCCTCTGAATAGTGTGCAGTAGATAAGACTTAAGTCCACAAAATGAACAATGAGGGTAAAACAAAACATTGAATAGCTGTTCTTTTTTAATTGATCACCATCCATTCTGTTCACTGAATGGGGTAGGGGTTCTGTGCAGAAAAAAACACAGTGTGCGATTATATATTAAAAGCCTGTATCATAATGCATATCCTCAAGGGAAAAGAACTAGGACTGAAGACTGTTGAGTTCTCTCATTTTGTGCTTGTAAGTATTTGATTTTGCCACTGTAATATCTATCACACATTTTTTATGTATAAATCTCTTCCTTGCTGTCGTCTACCTCTTCTTATCTGCACACACTTGAACTCTACTTCAAACACTATCTTTAGTATCATTGCATGTTTCTGGCTTAAAAAATAAGCACACAGACTCACACAGCCCCACATGGTCTCCTCTGCAGCAAGACTATGTATTTGCATAATTCACTAATTGGTATTTAATTTGTCTTAGTTTTACCAATTTAAAAGCAATCCCTTTTCTTCCTAATTTTTTTTCACACTTGTAAGTTATATAACCTTCTTGGCAACTTTTAACAGTTATGAAAAATCTCAAATATATGTAGGCAAATATGAAAGTGGGATTCCAATGGAGTAAAAATTATCAGGTTTGCTTAAGGGGGTAAATGGATATTTTTATAATAAAAAAATCCCCTTACCAGTGTTCAGTTTTCATGCTCTATTTCAAGCCTCGGGACTCTCATATTGAAATTAAGATTCTCATGTGAGAGCTAGCAAGGGATACACCATGCATAATAAACACAACCTAGGCTGCAGACAATCTAGCTCTAAGAGAGTAGGTGCTGGTACTGTTGCTATGTGGGGACAGGATGAAAGGTCAGCATCAGGAAGATGCTAATAAATGAGTACATGGGCTCTGATACTGTGTAAACTGGCTGCACTTATCAAAATCCAGCACCTAATGCAGAGCATATTAAATCTTAAATAAGCAGCTGACTTCTGGACTAAGATCTGGAAACTCTGGCCAACAATGCAGGGCCTCCACACGTTTGCTGTGCCTGCAAGTGTCTGCTTGTGTAGCTATTTGCAGGGCAGGGGCCAGCTGAGTTAATGTGTCGTTAACAGACTTTCTTCGACAAGAAAGTTGTGGATGAGGAAAATACTTGATTATAAAGAAAGATGTGTTTTTGGTCTTCAAGATTCAATTATGAAGAACTTCAATTAAAAAAGACATTCTTAAGCATAAGAGAGCTGAATACAGTAATAGAAAGTCATATTTTAAATAAACTGCTGAACACAGACAAAAGTTATCATTATTGATCTAGCATTGTAACTATCAGAGCAGAAGTTATAGTCTAATACATATAGTCAAACGTGTAAAAATCTTATCCATATACATACATTACTATGAGATTTCAAGGGGCAATGTTGGTCCTGTGATCGAATGTAATTGTGCATATTTTTACACTATTTATTATATTTCCAGAACATGAAAAATGGAAAGAACAGTAGTTAAAAAAAAAAAGGAAAGAAAAAAGAAACTACAGTGTCTTTTGGGGAAATCATAGAACAAATTTCCAAAGCTGAAAGAGAAATTGTGATTGTTCTTTTCCCTGCTTTATTGCTCCAATTGGAATGTCTAAAAATTAAAATCAGAAGAATGTCTGGGACTTTCAGGGAATGCCTGGAATTCTTGACTATTTTATATGCCATACAGAAGTATGTGATGCAAAAGACAGTCTTTATATTTTATAAGCAGAAAGTCGTTCTGTACTTATTCTGGCACCAGAGTGATGAGATGCGTGCCTAATGTAATCTTTATTGTCTTCAAGGCTGGTCAGCAAAGCATTATGAATGATATCATTTAGCCATAAAATGCTAGTTTAGGTATCGTAGAAAGCCAAGAAATGACAGTGATTGTTTCCAAGATTTTTTCCTAGTAAGCCCTGAAATATGAACTGAGCAAAAGAAAGAGAAAGCATTCCTCTCCATGTTATCTGTGCGTAGGCTGTGAAATAATCACATAAGAGATTTGGACAACTTCTGAATACAAGATTAGTTAAGTGTAAGACTAAACTAGAAGAGACTGGAACTCCACTGGCATCTACAGCAATTATGTCAACTTAGATACGTCTGGAATTGTTTGTGTATTGTTAATCTTGCCTCAAGGAAGGGGGATTGGCCTACAAGGTCTTTTTCAAGCTATTGGTCAAATTTCATCTGGCATTTCTACTAATAAGCAAATATAACTGTGGTTAGTACAATATTTCTTTCGATTAGGTGATTTAGTTTGTTCATCCTGAACTAAGCAACTGGTGTTGAACTTGTGCTGTTACCTCACGTCTCACTTTGGTCTTTTCAGAAAATCTCTGTTGTCCTTCAGCAGTATTCTTCTGTAGTCTGAAATGCTTAAACATTTTAAAGGCAAAGATAATCACAAACTTCACTTCTATTCATGCCTATGTGAAGGCAATCTTCATTATTTCCAATAACAGAAGCACTTGGAACTGAGCCCGTACGTAATACAAGAGACATACAAAGAAAAGGAGAAAATCCTATCACTCTAGGGATTCTGTGCAGTTCATTGGACAATCATTTCAAATGTAGAGTATGTCTCCATTCCACAGTGAATGTCAAGCTCTGAGCTGTCAGGTTAACTTGGCTGAGAAGTTTCATTTGCATCTGTGTCTTTTGGCACATGTTAAGATTAGTGGTGTTGTGATAACATGAAGGTTCTATGTTAATGAATAATTGTGCAACTAAAACATTTATTTTACCCACTAACTCACTAATTTTACCCACTGTTTTTAGGTCAAGGAAAAATATTGTTTTCTCATTAAAAAAAAAAAATAACTGAAGAGTTTGCTCTTCCAGATCCCTAACGCGTATCACAAAGTGGGCAGTGGACCAGCCCACTTACAAACCTCATTCAGTTTTGACTCAGGGCTAAGATTCAGGAGAAAGGGAAAATACCTTGCTAAACTTATCTGAAAAGGCATTGGTATATATATGAGGGATGTGAGACTGGGGAGATTTTGCCAAAACAATGTCTAACAACGATAGGAATACAGATTCAGTGTTTATGTCTTAGGTTCAATATAAAGCAGTATTCATTCATATAAATAGTAAGATTAATGGTTGTAAGACATTTCTGACCAATCTGGTGGCCTTCTATGATGGAGTGACAGCATCGGTGGTCAAAGGAAGGGCGATAGATGTAATCTACCTAGACTTGTGCAAAGCCTTTGGCACGGTCCCTTGCCACATCCTTCTCTCTAAATGGAGAGGTACGGATTTGAACGATGGACTGTTCAGTGGATAAAGAATTGGTTGTCTGGTTGCAACCAAAGGGTTGTGGTCAATGGCTCTATATCTGGGTGGAGGCCAGTCTCAAATGGTTTCCCTCAACGGTTTGTCTTGGGACCAGTGTTCTTCAACATCTTTATCATCAACATAGATGAGGGAATCGTGTGTACCCCCAGAAAATTTGTAGAGGACACCAAGCTGAGTGGTGCAGTTGATACAACAGAGGGAAGGGATGGCATCCAGAGGGACCTGGACAGGTTGGAGAAGCGGGCCCATGAGAACCTAATGAGGTTCAACAAGGCCAAGTGCAAGGTGCTGCACTTGGGTCGGGGCAATCCCAGGTACTTATACAGACTGGGAGGAGAACTCCTTGAGAGAAGCCCTGCAGAGGATTTGGGGGTCATGGTGGACGAGAAGCTGGACATGAACCAGCAGTGTGCGCTTGGAGCCCGGAAGGCCAGTGATGTCCTGGGCTGCATTAAAAAAGGGATGGCCAGCAGGGAGAGGGAGGTGATTCTCCGCCTTTACTCGGCTCTTGTGAGGCCCCATCTGGAGTACTGTGTCCAGGCCTGGGGTCCCCAGCACAAGAAAGACGTGGAGCTCTTAGAACAGGTCCAGAGGAGGGCCACAAAGATCAGAGGGCTAGAGAACCTCTCCTATGAAGAGAGGTTGAGGGAACTGGGCTTGTTTAGCTTGGAGAAGAGAAGACTCTGGGGAGACCTCATTGTGGCCTTCCAGTACTTGAAGGGAGCCTATAAACAGGAGTGGGAGCAACTGTTTACAGGGGTTGATAGTGACAGGATGAGGGGGAATGGTTTTAAACTAAGAGAGAGGAGATTTAGGTTGGATGTTAGGCAGAAGTTTTTCACTCAGAGGGTGGTAAGGCACTGGAACAGGTTGCCCAGAGATGGAGGCATTCAAGGCGAGGCTGGATGGGGCCCTGGGCAGGCTGCTCTAGGGGTTGGCAACCCTGTCCACAGCAGGGGGGTTGAAACTAGATGGTGCTTAAGATCCTTTTCAACCCAGGCCATCCTATGATTCTTTGTTAAGAGTATTAGTACAAATCGAGTATGTTAGGAGCCTTGGAGATCCTCCAGTCCAACTCCCCCACTTAAACTGGGTCCAAGGACCTTCAAGGATAGAGACTCACCACCTTCTGGGCACCCGTTCTAATATTTAAGAACTTTTGTCATTAAAAATTTGTCCTTATACCTAACTGTATTTTCCTTGTTGCAGCTTGCATCTGTTACCTTTTTTCCTATCACTGTGCATGTCTAGGAAAGTCTGGTTCTGTCTTCTCTGCATTTTCCCATACATAACTAAAGATTGCAACAAGATCTTCCTTTAGACTTGTCTTCTTAAGGCTTCTAAATATGCTCTTTATTTACAGGGTATAAATCCTGTAATTTGAGGAACTGATTGGGGAAATTATTTTCGAAGGACAGATTAACAGAAATATGGGAAAAAGGTCAGTCCCAATTTTAGCAATTCAGCTGTGGTGGAAGGTGGAATCTGTACTGTGGGGCATTTACCACTCGTAACCTGCATTGTGCTGAGCAAGCTTCATCTTGGCTGTCTTACTGATTATACAGAGAATGAATACAATTTGAAATTAAAATGTCCTAGTTACCTATATTTATCTTGTATAGTATCTAAACTTGTTAAGTCTTGTTTAATAAATTATAATTTCATTGTCCTGCTTAGCAAGCCTCATTTCTGACTCCCACTCTGCGATAAATAAAATTGTGGAAAACTTGAAAAATATTCAGCTGAACTCCTGAAGTTGTACTGAGTAATCTGATTGATCAAAAATTTATTTATATTCCCTGCTTATCATGTTCAAATTACAGGAAGATTAAATTCTACTTTGAAGGTGTACACAGGTTTGAATCAGATATTGAGGCAGTATGTTAGACAAGCTGAATAGTAAGGAAATAGGCTTCATAGATAACAGAGAAAATAAATTAAAAATTGGTATCTTTTTCAACAAATTTGTTTTTGCAGGAATATAATTACAATAAAAGTAGGATGCCTGCTTGCAGTTTATGTCAACTGCTACGTAGTGAAATAGTCCTGAGGTGCATTTTGTTGAAAAAAGATTATAAGAAAGTACCTGTCTTGCTGCCAGTGACTGTACTAATCAGAAGTTTGCTAAGACTACATAAAATACAGCTTAACTGTATAAAAAGGAGGGTTAACTCTAGGACATTTAATATATTCATCTAATGGTGTGGATGAGAGAAATATAAAAACATTAAAAATCTGTAAACATTAAAAATCTGTTTTAATTTTCAGGCCGTCGGTATGTGAGCTTTAGTATTTAACACATAAAAGGTAACAAGAAAGAATACTGCAGATTGGTACAATGAACACAAGGGAAACCATTTTTATTTGCATAGGTAAGATTCATATTCGAAGGGTCAACCAGATGTAATACAAATGTGATTTTTCATTCAATACATAGCATAGCATTTTACATTCTTGTTTATTCTAGGAATAGAGAGATTCCCAATGGTGCTGTGTATCTCAGTACTTCAGCTTTTGTATTTTCTGTGGCAGAGTATGTGTTTGTAGGACAACTTGTGTAGTCAAATCATATCATAAACAAGAATTTGACTTCATTAATATCTCATGTTGCAAGTCCTATTATCCAGCTTTATATTATATATATTATATGAAGCATCTAGTTGATAGTTGACAAATAAGTTATGACTTTGGGTTTTAAACTTTTAATGTAAATAAACTTTGATTTTTAGCTTTTTTTTTTACCTGCCTTAGACAGATAATACCCAGTGAGTTTTCTTTACCCACTAAGAAAGTGAGGAGATAGTTCTTTGGAACTGTGTCTTTCCTCAAACCTTTACAATATATACATACTTTGTCTGTGCATCAGCCACTGAAATGGTCTGCTGCAGGAATGTTAATTCAGAAATGAAGATATTTCCCAGATATTTACAGCTCCTAGGTAGTCATTGGGAAGTATGATGCCTCACCTTGAAACTCTCTGCCTTTCCTACAGTCATAAAGTGATTCTAGTTGTCAGTAGATAAATTTTGTATCCAGAGAGAAGAATGAAACTGTTCTTAAATTATAAGTATTTGAGCATACTAGTAAAAGGAGACTTAGGATGGGCTACTTCACTGGGTTTAGTGGACTGGACTCAAAATTTACCGGGGTGTAACAAAATGGAATTAGAAACACCATGGTTGTGAAGAAAATATATATTTATACACTGCAGAAAAACAAAGCAAAAATATTTGCATCTGTGGGATAGGGACCACACCAAAAACTTTGTCTCATTTTCTACCTGCATGTTTGTAAATCAGAGAAGTGGAGAGAAGCTATGGTGCCAATAGTAGGGTAATGACCTACATCCATCAGCTAATTGTATGTCAACATACAATTGCGTTTTGCAATGGTAATTGATATAGCATCAAACACCACATATTCATGGTGCTTTATAAAGAGAGGAAAAGCAAGTCTTTTCTTCCAAAGGGTGTGTAATCTACCAGTTTTGACTGAAGGCAATTTAATGAATGCAACTAAGCAGTGGTAAATATGGTGACTAGCACCCAGACAAAGCTGAAAGAATCTGTACATAAGAATGGGACTTACATTTAAAAAGACTCAAAACCCAAGGATTGTGTTCAATATCTGAAAAGAATCAAGTTGTTTATGTTGGACACTTAATACAAAAGGATTATGATTGACCTGTCTAGAAGTAACTGCAATTCAGATTAATATCAATAAACACACAACAGGTCCTTCAGATTTGAAGTAGTCCTTCAGAGCAACAAAAGTAAGGGGGAGGGAAGAAAGCCTGTAATTTATTGTATATGTCACAAGTAATATAAATTGCATAAGTAGCGTCATCTGGCTTCTTGCTGCCAAAGAGGTAAAACATTCAGCACATGAAGCAGCAGCTGTGGGAACACTGAAAGCTGGTGAAACCATTTTGAGTTCATTAGCAATGGAAGTAGCAGGTGTGGAGATATCATTACCACTGACTGGTTTTCTGGAGTGACTTGATGGATATACTTGTTACTACTCCTGCCAAAATAAGAGATGCCGTTGCTCTATCTAATTTACCACAGTCTTTGGCAAATAGGTCAATACATTTTGTTCAGTGACAGAATTTAAGTGATCTGAGACTCAGTTTCAAAAATTATATATAAGGAGTAAAAGGTTGCATTTTATTTTGTCTCTTGTTCACTCAGCTCTCTGAGTGCTATTGACAGCAGTAGTACATTTCTTGCAGTGCTGCATCTGCTTCCTTCATTATCTTGCTTGACCAACAAGCAACATAATTATGACCATCAAAGAGAGCATTCATTGGAACGAGATGGATTCCAAGAAGATTGTCTAGGGCAGCCAGTTTGAGACAGAAGTGTGAGAAATAGGTCAACCTTTTAAAGACAACTGCATGTCAAAAAGGTTTTAAACATGTGAACAGTATCAGCAAAAGATGAACAATTCACTGATGAAATGCACAGAAAGATGAGAAGATAAATTTGTCCTCTTCTTGGCGTGACACTTTGGTTCTACATAAATGGCTAAAGCAGCTTTGACTGTCTTTTTCTTTTAAAATTGAGAGAGTCCAAAAGACACAAAATAGTTTCAGAGCATACCACTGTGAGTCCACCAAATCAGTGAAGCTGGATTTTGGGAAGAAAGATTATCAGGAAGACTTTTTAAAAAAGCGAGACAGACAAAGGTGCTTAAGGTCAGTATGATTTCATTTACACCTGCATCAATCTGGATTACCTCCACCGGTTTCAGGAGAGTTGTCTTCAGTAGAGATACTCTGGATTTACAACCATGTAAGTAAAACCACCACTTAGCACTGTGGAGTGATATGTAGATAGAAGCAGCCAGAGCCAAACTCTGCCTCAGGTCATATCCATGCAACTCCTGTAAAGTCACTAAGTGCTTTCTTTGTCTCCCTAATGCTTTACAGTATTTCTTGTCTCCTGTATAACACTTTTCTTTCCCTGACACAACCTTCTGCAGTTCTCTCCAAAAAATGGTGATGAACCAGCAGAGCAGTGACCTTTTGTAATGAGAAATACCACAACACTGTCTGCCTCACCATATTTTAACTGTTTCCCTTGCTCTGGCAACAAGGGGCTGCGTTTCACCTCCTTCTCAGCTTGACAATGGCAGCCTACAGGCTTTCCAGTCCGTTTTGATTGGTTTCATATTTCCATCTGAATGAGAATCAGTCTGACACTTGTTTTCACAAAACTACAGGAAAAAAAATGTACCTTCTGTGTTAGGTGCATAATGCTGAGCGAACTTAAAGGAGGTTGCACACATAATTCTACAGAGAGATGGACTGATTGCCTATTGAAATTGCAGTGGGGTAGTAGGTTACTAAGGCTGTTGAAAGGGAGAAAAAAAAAACAAAACAGCTATTCTATATCTGTGTTTTTCTGAGGGGCACAACATTAGAGAATATCTGCAATAATGTGCAGCAGCACATCTGTGTGCAATTTCTTCTAGTTCTGTGGCTCTGAGTGCAGAAGGGAAGAGCATAAAAGGCTATGTGGATAATAAAGCCATTTCCTAGCACTTTCTTAAATACCAGGGGCATTAATGAATCCCTTTAGGTAGACTCACCTGTCTCTGTATAACTGCATTGTCAGGTCTCGTCCTGGTAGCTCTGTTTTTTTGTAACCCATACTGCAGAGTGGTATCTCTAGGTCTATCTCTTGTGCTTAAGAGACATCCTTAACACTTTTTTCATGTGTTCCTCCAGCTTTTCTTCTACATATTCTTCTACTAACTTAATCAAAGGCTCAGGGATTTGGCCATTGGAACATACTAGGTATTAAAAACATTCAAACTTCAAAAGCTTACTTATTAAGTAAGCAAACATAACCATTATCTATATTACCCCTCCCTCCTTAAGAAAAAATTTAGCTGAAGATTCTTACTGTATTCAGGTACTGTCAGTGAAGGAGACTGAAAAAATAAAAGTATAATTTTATCCTTCCAGAAACATTCACAACCTCTCTATGGTACCTGCTTTTTCACCTCACCAAAGTCTAACTTACTTGACTTCTACACCTCTAACATGAACATCCGTAATTTACATTAAAGACTGAGTTGCCCCAGCCCTAGATACTGAAGTATGTTGAGAAGGGAATGGCTAGAAGAAAAGAAGGCTGGGATGGCTGAGGGCAGGGTTGCTCAAGAGTAATGAAGATAAAAATGGTTGAGGGGCCAAAGAGCGTACAGGGAGGCGGGAACAGAAGGAGGCAGGATTTTGTAATGGCAAAGAGAAAATGAATCTTTGGCATTTCAGAATAAAGACTCAAAGCACAGGACAAAGATGTAAGGATCAAAATGTGGAGACATAAATTAAGCATGAGCAAAAGGGAAGAATTCAAAGGAAATGAGAAGGAACAAAAGGAGAAATAGCTCAGACACTGAAGTAGTTGAAGCAGGGGAAAGGAGGGTGAAGAAATAGTTTAAAATAACACAGACTGTAACAGAAATAGAGGAAGAAAGAAAAAGTAGAGGCTGGACAGGAAAGTCCGCTGAAGTAGGACTATTCTAGACAGACGAGCCATGAAGCAGAAAGCAAAAACTTTATACTTTATTGTGAAATCAGGTTTGCAATACATACACAGATGATTTCAACAGCATGCCTGGATTTTTCTTCTCATTTACTCCCAATGTATCTCAGATACTGGTTTGTTAATATTAAAATAGTAGGTACATGCTTCTCCTTTCTCTCCACAGGTTATCTCAGATTTGTAATCCAAAGGACACTTGCCTTTGTCATCTCTCACAGATGAACTTTGAGAATGTATGGATCATTGTCATGCCTATTACACGGGATTTCTTGTGGGGAATGATTGTCACTGATGTGAGAATTGCCCTTTCTTCCCCAGCTTCTACTTGCTTTTCATGCTTTGCTTTGTAGATCTTAGTTTATAACTTTATTCTAGATGAAAACAGAATTTAGTAGACAATATTTGTCGACAACAGTCATTTCAATAACCAATATGTATTACCTAACCATATACATTTGCAAAGCTTAATAGCCAATTATCATGTACATCGTCTGGACCTGATCAAAGTGTGCTCCAGCCAGCAATACTCATGTAATAAGCCCAAGTAACCCACAGGGCAACTGAGCGGGTCTTGATGAAACATTGTGGTTATTGTTAGGAAGTATTCAGTAAACTGCCCATTGCCCTGGACAGGTTGTCCAGAAGTGCACACTATGGAAATACCCGCATTCTTTTTTTTCTCAGCTGGCCACTGGAAAGAGCTTTTAACATATTTTTTCTTTCTTATTTCTTCACCTTCAGAGTTGACATATGCCATCAGATATGGACCCACAAATAACACTTTGCACACTTAGGTCAGCATCAGCATCTTCGTAACATTTGAGTCTTTCTTGGGGATCTCATCTAAAACAGTGGAGACTGACAATCCAGATTAAGTCCTACTGCAATCCATCTTCTATGTTGGATCTCATTTCAGTGGTTGTCTTTGTAGAGGAAACTATTTTTAGCATAGTTACCATCTTTAATTCTTTCCAGATTTATTTTCCTGAAATAGATTAAAATGTTTATGTAAATATTACCTATGCTTATTTTAGAATATGTGTATAAACCTGGATATTGTGTTTACAATGCAAAATCAGTAAGCATGTAAAAATGTCCAATCTATCCAAGATATTAGAGGTGCTTATGAAATCCTCAAGGACAATAGCAATAAAAGGGACAAGGGACAATAAAAGATCTTCCATTCCAGACCTACATATAATAGGCTTTCCTGAAAATCAAAGATAAAAGTGTCTTCACAAAGCAAAAGAGTCTCAGCAGGTAATTTCCTAAACAAGAATAGAGAGGTGGTAATTACACATTCAAAGCATATTTTAGAAGAATATTCTTAAAATAGTATTGGGTTAATTTCTACCCTTTGCTAAAGCAATTCAGCCACATTTGTTGCAGAAAGACTTACATTAGTAGGACAGAAATTATTGTTAATGAATTAAGAATTTAGTTTAATTAGTATATTGGGCATAGAGCTTCTATAGGTACATTGGTGATAAAAGGAAGACTAGTGAAAATGTGGGCCCTCTCCAGAAGGAAACAGGAGACGTGGTAACTTGGGCTATGGAGAAAGTTGAGGTACTCAATTAATTTTTTTTTGCCTCAGTCTTCACTGACAAGTGCCCAATCCACACTGCCAAAGTCGAAGGAGGAAAAGGCAGGGAGAATGAAGAACCACCCACTCTAGGAGAAGTTCAGGTTCAAGACCATCTAAAGAACCTGAAGGTGTACAAGTCTGTGAGACCTGATGAGATGTATCTGTGTGTCTTGAGGGAACTGTGAGATGAAGTTGCCAAGACTCTAACAATCATATTTGAGAAGTTGTGTCACTCCGGTGAAGTTTCCACTGACTGGAAAAAGGGTAGCATAAACCACATGGGAAAAAATGGAGACCTGGGGAAAACTGCAGGCCAGTTATCCTCAACACTGTGCCTGGCAAGATCATGGAATAGATCCTCCTAGAAACAATGCTAAGGCACATGGAAAATAAGGCAGCGATTGGTGACAGCCAACATGGCTTCACTAATGGCAAACCATGCTTCACAAACATGGTGGCCTTCTATGACAGGGCTACAGCATTGGTGGATAAGGGAAAAGCAACTATGTCATGTACCTGGACTTGTGCAAAGGCTTTGACACTTTCCCACAAAACATCCTTGTCTCTAAGTTGGAGAGACATGGATTTGATGGAAGGACCACTCAGTGGATAAGGAATTTGCTGGATGGTCACACTCAAAGAGTGGTGGTCAATGGCTCAATGTCCAAGTGGAGACTGGTGACAAGTAGTGTTCCGCAGGGGTTGGTACTGGAACCAGTGTTGTTTAACATCTTTGTTGGAGACACGGACAGTGGGAGTGTGTGCACCCTCAAAAAGTTTGCCAATAACACCAAGTTGTGTGGTGCGATTGACATGCTGGAGAAAAGGGATGCCATCCAGAGGGACCTTGACAAGCTTGAGTGGTGGGCCCATGCAACAAGCTCAAGTGCAAGATCCTGCACATGGCTTGGGGCAATCCCAAGCAGGCTGGGGGGAAAATGGATTGTGAGCAGCCCTGAGGAGAAGGACTTGGGGGTGTTGGCTGATAAGATGCTGAACATGACCTGGCAATGTACATTTGCAGTCCAGAAAGCCAACTGTGTCTTAGGCTGCATCAAAAGAAGTGTGACAAGCAGGTTGAGGGAGGTGATTCTACTCCTCTACTCTATTCTCGTGAGACCCCACCTGGAGTACTGCATCCAGCTCTGGAGTCCTCAGCGTGGGAAGGACATGGATGGACGGTCCAGAGGAGAGCCACAAAGATGGTCAGAGGGCTGGAGCAGCCTTCCATACGCCGACAGGTTGAGAGAGCTGGAGTTGTTCAGCCTGGAGAAGAGAAGGCTCTGGGGGACTTTATAGTGGCCTTCCATTACTTCAAGGGGGCCTGCAGGAGAGATGGGGAGGCACTCTTTATCAGGGAGTGTAGTGATAGGACAAGGGGTAATGGTTTTAAGCTGAAAGATATTCAGGTTAGATGTAAGGAAGAATTTGTTTCCTGTGAGGGTGATGAGACACTGGAACAGGTTACCCAGAGGAGCTGTGAATGCCCCATGCCTGGAGGTGTTCAAGGCCAGGCTGGATGACGCTTTGAGCAACCGGGTCTAGTGGGAGGTGTCCCTGCCCATGGCAGGGGTGTTGGAAGCAGACGGTCTTTAAGGTCCTTTCCAACCCAGAAAAGCAGGCAAAACTAGAAAATATTGGATACTTCTGGTTTTGTATCTGCATATTTCTTAGATTTTCAGTAGATACATTACTACAGGGTGACTGAGCAAGGTCATACACCTGCAATGACATTTGTAGATATTCAAAAGTAGCCATGTATAAGAATTTAGCTATACACATGAATGTAATCAGTAAAACTGAAGTGTTTCTATTCTTCTTGTAGGCAAGAACATGAATCACCAAATCCTAAAGATTTTTGCCTTAGTCCCATTTTTATTTCTTCCTCTTCCTCCATTTATCTGTCATGTAATTCTGACCCTGTATTTTTTCAGGCAGTCATTTACATTCAGTGCTTTTGTAAATGTGGGTTATATCCTTGAAAGTCTACTTTTATGCTGTCAACCTGCATGCACACTGTTAAAAAGCCATACCTCTTTGTGTCTCTACACAGCAATCTGCTACTCTCCACAAAAGGAACCTATAAATTCAGGAAAATGTACTTCAAGCAAGTAAATTCTTTTGGTAGATCCTTACAGCAGTTGGTTTAATGGAGTCAACAATTTTTTAAATAACTTGTGTAATTTCTTAATCTGCAAAAATGAATGAATGAATACATAAACAGAAATTGTTGTATACAATTCAATTAGAGAGGTAGACCAGATTTCTCTGTTGAATTTGTAATCTGCTTGTGTTAGCAGCTCCTTAATTTCCTTTGTGCCATCTCTATTATTCAGAATAAACAAATAGAAATATGAATTGAAGATTTCTGAGCTTGTTCTTTCTCACTGCATTGTGGTACAGATTTTTTATTCAAGAGTTGTTTGTCTGATATTAGTTGTTTGTGTTTCAACTTGAATTTTGTAATAGATTGCATACTTTTTTGTTGTTGTCCACAGTTCTCAAATTAAATCAACTTCTCCCTTCAGGGTTACTAGAATGGACATGATTCCCAGCTACTTTGAACTTCTGAGCTGACAGAAGCACTGTACAGTAGTAAAACTACTAAAGAACTGGATATCTTTAAGCAATCAGTTCACACCAACAACTGAAAATGACATAAAATAGATTAGAAGCTTGAAAAGGAAGTGCTGACCTTTTAGTAGGTAAAACACCAATGAAGTTCTGCCTATTATACAGCTCCCTAGTGATGTATTTAAAAAAATGTTTCTGGAAATGCCAAGCACTCAATCATTACTGCTTAAGGATTTTTCAGGAGAGTCAATAGAACTGGTAGAAAAATAAACAGAGAAATTAATTCTTAAAGTGTGTATTTAATTATTTTTCTTCTTTGAATATTAACCTCTGTAGCTCCCCACCCCCTTTTCCAGTTATGCCTTCTTAACACGTTTCCTTTGCTACCTCACCGTTGCTGTAGACAGCATTTTATCAAAGGAAACATCTCTGCCACATGAACTATGACATTTGACTTTCCCTTTTGATATCACCATAGACATTTTTTGACGCAATTTCCCAAAATACTACAAAATGAGATGAAGGATTTTGTTTTTCACTTGCTTCTGCTTTGTAACCTTCTCAACTAACATATAAACAAGCATATTGGATCATCCTTTCAGCATACCCTCACAGGTCCTAACTTCACATATCAGTAAAGACACTTTGATTGGTTTCATTTGAATTCTTACATTCTCCTCATTTTTTTCTGTCTTCCAAAGATAAGTGACTAAGATTGTAAAGGGAGCAATCCTACAATATTAGGTAGTTACTCTTTTACTTTTTGAGCTTGTTTGTATTTGCAAATTTATTGCTGTTCCAGAAAATTTCAGATGTTGTTGTGGATTTGTATTTCAGTTTCTGAGCAAAATTATAGGAGCAAAAAAGATTGACTGTATTAAAATTGTTACGATGAAAGCTTTGGGCTTCAGGGAAAGCTTAATAACTGAGAAGTTAGAAAGGGATGTAAATTGGCCAGGGATGTCATACAAATATTGGGAACTGTAATGAATATATACTTAGTAAAGCCTACTCATTTATCCTTCAAATCTCTAGAGTACAATTTTTTTTATGACTTCTGTTGCTGGTACAATCATAACAAATGCTGTATTACTCCACAATATTATTTTCTGTTTTGGAAATTACAACAAAAAACATATTTTATGAAGGTGTGTGTCCAAAAATCTAAACCATACAAGGAAAGGAAGAAAACTAGAACTGGTTGGTAATTTCTTAAACTATTTAATCCAGAATGATGTAAGCCAAACCATACCAAACAAAATTACCCTCTCCAACAATCTCCTCCTGCTTAGGCAAAACAAAAAAAAAGTATTTTATTGGAAAAGTGTCAGTTTTGACCAAAATTAATTAAACTCTTTTGCAATGGTTTGTCTCAAATACTCTTATTTTGGAGCTATTTCATATATAAACAAATGTTTAGTGGACTACAGAGTTTCTGTGAGGTCTGGTGAGTTACAGTATCCACCCAGAATTTGAAATTCAATCAACTGAAATGTTGATTGTCAGGTGCATTGCATCTACATCTAATCCCCTTTTACCTCATGTTTCATCATGAAGAAATTTCAGGGCAAGAGAAATAGAATCTAAAGAACGTTCATGGGGTGGGAAATGTGTTTCTGCCCACTTCAAATATGGTTTAAAACCAAACTTTCAAATGTGGGAGAAGGGGGATAAGTCACCTTGTGAAATGACTACTCTTATTTTTTAGCTATGCCCTTCAGCACAAAATATGTCTAATGTATATGAAGCAGTGAAATTGACATTTATACAATAATATTGTTAGATTGGTACAAATATTTCACTGTGATAACTGTGTATTTTTCTCCTGATTTTTAGTGAAATAACTTAAAACTTGGAACAGAAGCCTTAAATTCACAGGACTTTGTCTTAAAATGTAAGACTTCATGATGACACATGTTGCAGTCTGTCATTGACCTGCCTGAGACCAATTTTTTTATCACAATCTATTCTCATTGTAACAGACATTAGCAATTTTAATACCAATCAAGAAAGTAGGAGCCTATAAATATATGTATCCAAATTATTAATATAGTCTCAGATACCAGTAGTTTTCTAAATACTCCTGAAACGTGTTTCTAAGATGAGGTGAGACTGTAGTTGGGAAATCTGATAGGTTTTTTATCTTCCATTACCAGTAGTGTAAAAATATACTTATGTGTACTCTGAATGATGAGAAAGTGAGATGTCGTATTAAGAAAAAAGCTTTTTCATGCTGAAGTATGTAATTTCTTACATTAAAGGATATATTTTTTTGTAATATGTGACATGGACCTTTCATCATGGAAATATTATGCAATTTTTTTATGTGCTGTTTGCCTAAAATTTTGAAGTAATACATACTATCCACTATTAAAAGTAGCACAAAATATTCTGACATTATGTCCAATAGGAATATATCTTTATGGATGAGTATTTAGTGTCTGTTAATATTTTTGAAGTTTCTTTCAACTCTTTGATATTGTGAGAGGATATTCCAGTTTACGAGATATAGCTTCCCTCCCTGTGGACTCCATGGTGAATGAATGCCTCCAGCACTCTGTTTATGAGAAGAACTTTACAAGGATCAATGTCTACATCAGTGCAGTATGATGCCAGTTTTGCCCCTGAGATATAGAAGAAGCATGAAGCACAGCCATATTAGTTATTACGTAAGAACATTATGAAAAAGTAGATCTTGGTTCAGTCAAAAAACTGCCAGTACCTTTCCTTGCTCAGTCAGTTGCAAGGTTGCTCCTCAAGAAGCCATGCACTGGAAAATTGTGGTCTTTGCTTTTGTTTTGAGTTCCTCTTAGAGTTACCCCCAAAAAACCTTAAGTCCTAACCCGAATCCTTTTGAAATTTCCTCAGTGCCAATTCCCACTCTTTCAATAACTATTGATGGAGTAAAGAAATGGGGAATTTAAGCCTTCTTCCTTCATTCAGTCATTTTTCTTTTGGAGTTTTTAGTATGAGGGTTTTTTCCTTCTAGTTCATTCACATGAAAATAGACACATAATTTTAAAAATGAGATTATAAAATAATAACTTAGATCTCTATGTTAGCATCCAAATCTAATGCCTGCCATATCTTCAGGACACATTAAATAGTCTAATTTCATATCTTCAAACACTCTTTGTAACATCTACTTAAAAATCATGCATTACAGTGAGTCTATGAAATCACAGATTGTGAATAATAATTTTTATGTTTTTCAAGATAGTGTTTTTTCCAAATATTTTAGGAAACTATAATTTCTGTCTTTTGCTCTGAAGAAAGCATGGTTTGGTTTTAAACATGCTTACATATTTAAAATATTAATATCCCTTAGGATATTAATAATGTATATGTGTCCTGTGTGCATAAGAGACCCCACCTGGAGTACTGCATCCAGCTCTGGAGTCCTCAGTACAGGAAAGACGTGGATCTGTCGGAGTGAGTCCAGAGGAGGGCCATGAAGATGATCAGAGGGCTGGGGCACCTCCCGTATGAGAACAGGTGTTGTGGTTTTGTATGGTGGGTTTTGTTTGGTAGCAGGGAGAGGCCACAGTAATGGCTCCTGTAAGTAACTGCTACAGGTTTCCCCTGACTCCNTTGGGGTTGTTCAGCCAGGGAGATCTTATAGCAGCCTTCCAGTACTTAAAGGGAGCCTACATAGAGATGGGGAGGAACTCTTATCAGGGAGTGTAGTGAGAGGATGAGGGGTAATGGTTTTAAACTGAAAGAGGGTAGGTTTAGCTCAAATATTAGGATGATTTTTTTTTTCCTGTGGGGGTGGTGAGACACTGGAATAGGTTGCCCAGGGAAGCTGTAGATGCCCCATCCCTGGAGGTGTTCAAGGCCAGGCTGGATGAGGCTTTGAGCAACCTGGGCTAGTGGGAGGTGTCCCTGTCCATGGCAGGGGGGTTGGGAACTCGATGATCTTTAAGATCCCTTGCAACCCAAACCATTCCATGATTCTATGATTCTACGATATATTTTGAAAATAGAAGTTCTATACAGTGAAATGAGATCACACAAAAGATAACAGAACTTTGGAAGAGCTAGAAGGGGCAAAAGTAAATATTGAAAGAAATGAGAAAAGGAATTTATAGTAAATTGAGTGGAAGCTAAAAGGAAGTGCTCAAGTGGTTAGTTTGAATCCAGCCTAATCAAGTGGTATGACCTTGAATCTAAGGCTTCTGGCAGAAAGAAAAGTGGCTGAAAAATATATTTGTTAGCATAAAACTAAGGATTATGTAAAGATTAAAGGTTTGATAGGAAAGGAAGATAATAGTATGGCCAAATGTAACATGGAATCAAGGCACTGAGAAGGCCAGAAAGGAATGACAATGAAGTAATATTTTTGCTGTGTTGCATTTAAGAGGTTTAAGAAGACACATCAAGAGACTAGTGAAAGATGGACCAATAATTTCTGGGAAAAGAAATGAAATGAGAGACCTGTAACAACTCTCTGGATAAGTTTGAATGGTATAAGGTTGTCAGAGGCTAATCATACTGTACACTATGTTTGAGAAAGGGGTCAGGGAGGAGAGAAAGAACTACATACAGTTTTGCATTCTTAAGGCTGTTCATGCCTTGCTGAGTGAAGTTACTATAACATACTTGCCATAGTATTTCAAGAGTTACTGTTTCCTGAATTCCTACAGCTTTCTTGTTCCCAGTGAAACTGCCCTGTGATCATTTATCCAAAGATGTGTCTCTTTTTTAACTTCAATGAATAACGAATTTGCACACCAACTTCTGATAATCTTAGTTGTTCATATAAAATCATATGCATAATTAAACTCTGAAACTACATTAAATGAGAGGAAAGAAAAAAAGTTGAGGTACTTAATACAGCTTTACCCCTCCCACAATTTGATCAGAGTCCACTTCTGATGGTGCCTGAATTGGTACTGCAGGTGTCCAATATCTGCTTTCATTTGTTCTTTCCTCTCTCCTGGGATCCCATTCAGTCTTGTCGAAATTTCATACAGGAGAATTCAGCTGTATATAATGTACTGGGACCCAATATTTCCAGTCTATAACAGCACCATGAGATTTTGCATTCAGGGCTAAAAAAATATTTGTTCTTTCTTCAAAACATAAAATGTTTTCTTTTCACTGTTATTTCAGTCAAGATATTTTAGGTTAGGTTTTAAAAAAGTAATCAATACATTGATGAGCTTTAATAATTAAAGAATTTCCTTCTTACTGACTAAATATTTCTTAAAGAATGTCCATCTGAACCTGAAGTCTGTGGCAGGAATAAAGATGAAAATGTAGTCATATGGTGTTACTAAAACATGAAAAAAAGAGCTACAGGACTCTGATATGATCTTAATAACTTGCATTTTGTTTTATTTTAATTAGCTGACTGCAGGAAGCTTATTCTTGAATAACTTTGAAATCAAAGGCCATAAATTGAATTGGTTGCAAGAAATGAATTAGGAATTATTGAAGTAAGTTTTTTTTCTGCAGAGAGGTTTAGCAAATGGTGATGATAAAACATAATAAATATGTTTGTTTTTGCTCTGGTTTTGCTGAATGAGCATTTCAGCCATTTTTATTTGTTGATTTTTCTCAAATTGATAGACTAAGAGTAAGAAGTTGTTTAATAAACCACTGTAACAAAAGCTGAGGAATTCATAGAAGACCTCTAGATCAAACATGGTTGAAATGTGTTAGGATGATAAGTCAGGCAGCAGCAATTACCTACAGAAAATGTTGGGGTATGAGGGCACAGATAATTAATTTGTGAGGACTTTTAAATGAGGAACACCTGTTACAGTCACCATTGCCTGCTTCCTGGGGATACATGCAGGCTGCTGGTTTTTCTTTAACACTGACTGGAACAATGTTCCAAGCAGGAGTGTGGTCCAGCTGCAGAAAATCCTTCATAGAAGCAAAGAAATCAACTCTTTTTCCTGTTGAAAATTAAAGAAAAAACTGCATCACACTTTACTGAGTTAAAACAAAGTACAAATTTTATACTGTAGTTATTACTGATTTTTTTTCCACTACTTTATTCCCTTCCTACACTGAGTAAAAAGCACTTTTTTTTAAATCCCTGAGACTAACCTTAAAACATAGTATCTGCACGTATATATTACCATTAGTATTTTTTTTTCATAATAAAACTGTATTTACAAGGGTAATTTAGAAATAGAGAGTTCCATATAGCGGGACCTATACAGTTTTCAACCTGGAGAAAAATCAGTTAGTCATTGAAGGATACTGATTTTTGTTCAAATATCTGCTTCAGTGGCTGACTCTACACCACTCTTGCCTGATAATATCTCACTGAAAGGAGAAAAATTACTCTAAAATATGCACGACTCTGAGGTGCATATTGCTGAAAAGCTTGAAAGAAATCCTTGTAAAATTACTGGAGAATATCACTCTGCAGAAGCCATAATTTTTCTTGGGGTTGTTTCAGATGTGACACCCTGCCATTTCATGCTCAAAGATGTGAGATTTTTTTGTTCCGTGCAGGGGTCTGCAGATGCTCTAGAAACCCTTCCATTATTTGATTTTGGTCATAGCTGTACATTCATACTACTGTTGCAGCTATTGACTTCTATGTTGGTTTTGGTGGAGTCATTCAGGATACAGGATATGCATATGTTGCAACACTCATGACAATGAAACTGGAGAGCTGTAAATTAGTGAGAGCAGAAGTTTCAAAAGGGAATTTTAAAAGTATCTTCAAGAACGGCTTCCAAACTGACAGCTCTCCCCCAGCTCTGAAAAGACAAAGCTTGAGTGTGATGCACCAGATGTCGTGCTAAGGCCTTAAAGGTATGAGCAAGCATCCAGTGGTGATTTCTCTCCATATGCAGTCAAATACAAGTTACCAGCTTAATGCAGAGAAATGACAGTAAAATGTAATTCTTTCTAATATCCAAATGATATCAGAGGTGATCCTTATGACTTTTACACTCTCTGGAGACTACTGCTTCCTAATAAACAGAAAGCAACCTAACAGTTAGAGATTAAATGCTAGCCTTATAAGTTGAGATTCATATCACATATGGGCACGTGAAATTCAGCTTTCTAAATCTTATTTCTGTTGTCTTGTTATTTCATGTGGAGGAATAAGCTATTCTAGAATTAGACAATTTAGGTTAGAATTGGAATTAACTCCTTTGTATTCAAGTCTCCCAAATACATGTTCTGGGAACCAGTCAAGATCTGCAGTGGTTCCCAGGCAGGGATTACATCTGGTTTCCTTCATCCTGGGGCAACGGGGCTGCATTTGTGTATGTATTCTGCAATTGTATAAAGTGTCTATGCAGCTCATATGAACTTTTAGGTGTGGGATCTGGGATGATCAGCTAGATGCAAAGCTGTCATATCAGTATCTAAGGCTGTCCAAACTGTTTTAGGATGCGTAGCTGTCTGCCTTGATGCTTTTTTTGACTGCATCGAGGGTATAGGCTCTATAAAATCTTATAGATATCTACAGATACCAAAGTAGAATCTCAATCATGTTTCTTCTGCCAAGAGGAAAGGAATAAGCGTTTTTCACCAGTCAGCAGTAGCACACTGTTTATTCCACTGTAGTTCAACTAAATTAGCCTAGCGTTTTGGGAATGAGGGAGTTAAGGCTCTGCGTGTTGCCCTCCCACGGGATGGAGTGCAGAACAGAAGCAACAGAGTTCCTTCCCCAAGCCCTGTGATTTTAGTAGATTACAAGAGAAATAAAGTAAAATGTAAACAATATTCAAGAGAGCTGGTCAAACAAAAATGTATTTCTCAAAGAAATAGCATACATTGTTTGTTTTGTTCATAATTTTCTGTGAATATGTCTGATTTTACTTACAAAAAGTCTTTCAAATAAAGCTTTTTCATTTTGGTCAATCCTTTTCCACAGTCTTACGAAAGCCATTAGCATGTACTACAGATATGTAGCACTAAATGACCAGTGAGTTCTTCTCTTTGAAGACATAAAGAGATACTTGGACATTATACAACCGGTGCTTTCCCACTGCCTTCCAGAAAATACACTAATTTGTCTAAGAAGTTAAGATGTTACAAAGCTCTCTAATAATACAAGTTCATCTTAAAAGAAACAGAAGGCAAGGACTGTAAGAAGCAGCAACTCATGTTTCCAATCTCCTAAGCATTCCATAAATGATTTGAATATTCCTCATTGTTTATGTATCTTCTGTGTAGCGGGATAAAATATTTAACTTGCTTGGAGTAAACCAGCTATCCTATTCTAAGAACCAAACCTTCACAAAGTTCAAAAGCACAGGAACCCAATTTGCAGACGGTCTGTTAAAGTGAAACAAAGTAAACACTAGAGTTAAGTGTTACTGGATTTTTTTAATACTGCAAAAGATCTAAGGCTTGTGTGGATTGATTTCTTGTTATTTGGTGCTAAAAAACAAACACAAGATCAAATTTTATAATTTCAGGTAAATTAATACTTATCTGTGATGGGCTGAAATCCTAAAACATGTTTAATTCACATAGCTCTAAAAAATCATATCTTCCAATTTTTAATTTTTGTTACTCAGATGGTGATGCTATGTTATTGAATTATTTATTTTTTCCTGTAAGGAGAGACACAATAAGAATAAGGAAGTACTATAAGAAGAAATCAGGAAATTGAGAACTAATAAGGGAAAACTTAAAAGCTGATCCATTTGGTTTGATAGTAGCACAAAACAAATCTGAAAAGATTTATAGTTTAAATATTTGCCATGTTACAGAACAGAAAAACTTTTCTAGAGCCACAGTCCTGAAACTTTATATGAAAAAAATCTAATTTATAAAAGTGTTATAAGTATTTTACATACAAAGACATTATTAGATAAGGAAAAAAAACAGTAAGGAGACTAATCCAGATATAAGTATTTCTTTTTGACAGGAAAATCAGAGCAAAGATTTTTCAAAAAATACCTAAGCCACCATAAAACCAGTCAGAGCTATTGCTGGGATGGTGGTGTCTCTGTAGAGCTGAAACTCTCTAGTTACCCATGGTACAAAAGTATCCCAGACAAGACTGGTCTATCTCTAGCTATATTTTTAGGAATAAAAAGTGAAAAGTCTTGCCCCTTTTACAAATCATATTGTTCTTCATAAAAGCCAAAGTTCAAAATTTCTTAACAAATGTGTAAATTTCTGAAACTGTTCTCTAATGGTCTGACATTGCTAGCTAGAAGTGAAAGATTCCCATCTGGGAACATACACACACACATACACTGCCTCTTCCAAAAAGCTTTCTAGTGATGCGTCTCAGCTCATTAAAATTTTTGACCAATGAGTTATCATCACAATTTAGCAACAATCCTCTCAGTCTGACTTTTTATTGGGGGAAAAAAAATCTGCTTCATTGCTAATAATTCCTTGTTATTTTTATAAACATTTTCTCCAGAGGATTAATTAGTGTCTGCTGAAGTTCCTGGTGGGAGAGGCAAAATGAGTGTTTTATAGCACCATAGGGGAAAATGTTCATATTTTCAGGAATACAGAAAAGCTGTTCAAAATAAACCCTACCCCATGAATGGATGGTAGCAATAGTACTATGCTGTCATAATAAGGGAATTTTACCCTTGAAGTAAAAATTGTTTGATTTATGAACATTTTTCCTCTGTTGTCAATGGACAAATGTCTACACTGCTCTGCTTTGATACTCCTCAAGCATTTGAAATACAGGACACAGGGACTGGAGATAGATCCTTTTCTTTGTATTTCAGGCAATGATGTAATTTTCCACATCAATAGAGAACTCTCTAGGTGTACCACATCTGAAACCGCATGTGTAGAGAAGACCCCACATCTACATATATAATTAAAAGGTACTGTTAAATATGTCTCCAGAGTGGAAAAATTTGAGTAAATACTGGCATCTCTCCTCAAACGAATCTCAAAGGACTCACCAGGCAGTTAATCCTTTACCTTGATCTTTCTTACCTGTAGAGTTCTATGTATATTAAAATTGAGAAGATTATAAAATTAACACGAACTCCAGTTTCAGCTCTATGAAGATAACACCAAGCTTTATTTTTCACTACACACAGACAGCACCCTCATCCAGCTCTGTGGGCTCTTCAGCAGGTTTAATACCTAAATGAAAAGGATCTGTCTAAAACTTAATCCAGACGAGACGGAGAGAGTTGTGGTGTGCCGAGAAAATCTTTTTGAAGGCTATAACTCAGTGCTATGCTCATTGGGGAGAGATGAACTGGGTTTCACCAGAAAATTCAGGAACAGTGTAATACGGAAAAAAGTCCATGACATAAGAGTCAATAGCTAAATGATCAGACACTCAAGGGGGATACTGCTTCACGCTCCATTCCTGTTCTTTCTAAATTAAAATAGGGACTTGGTTTGGTTCTCGTATGTTTCAGACAAGTTGTGACAGATTTTCTGTCATCCAAGACCCGAGGAAAACCTTCTGGTCTACCAGAGCTAGTAATGTTTAAAGAAGTGTTCTTTCCTTGTGTGCTGTGTGTGGGTGTGCATGTGTTTAAACTGCTGGCCCCGCCTGCACTCTCAGCCTGTGCATGAAAGCTTGCTTAAAAGAACGAACTGTCCTCTCCCCGTGTTGTTAAGAGATAAACCTGAATTAACAGCAAGAACCTTAACCCAGAAACTGGTGCTCGGCTGGGGGCTCCAGACCACACCTGCACAGGTTGGCGGCTGTAAACACGGTTCATCTGCCAGTGAGCATCCTGGCTGCCAGTGCACAGGCAGGCACAGTCATCGTGTGCGGTGGGTTATCTTTTGTGCCTATGTTCAGTTGTTCCCAAGAGCTAGCAAAATTAGGCACATGTTAAATTACTAGTTTTACCCCCTGAAATTAAATCCCACTTCCCTGCTCCTCTGTCTGAGAGGCTCTGGTAGCAAAGCTGCTGGTTACAGGTAAAATTCTTGGGCTGAGAGGCAGGCTTACAGCTTCTCCCAGTGTTAGAGGGACTGCAAATCACCTTTTTTAGAGAAAGACAAGGCTCTCCTTGTTGTATCAGCTTTTTTACAGTGCCTTCTGAAATTAAATAATTTGTCATTCATGCATTTCCATGGCATACCACAAGGCAGATTTTGGACTAGTGTTTGCTTCTGCATTTTCCTGTATCACAGTGACAGAGAATTATATAAATACATAGACTGATATTGCCATAACTTTGAAAATATTTGCAGAAACAGCCACAGAAGTAATCTTATACTGTATATTGTTATTTCATGAATGCTTAATGAGTTTTTCAATTAATATTTAATGTTCTTAATGTGAAGGGGTTTTTTCATATCTAGACCAGTTTTCTCCTGCCTAAAGATAAGAGGTTGTGGCCAAGTTCAATGAAAGCTCTCTCACAAGAATAGCTTTAAAATATCATACTTTGGCATTTTCAGGCAATTCATGTATCCAATTTGAAGGTTATTCTTCCATTTTGTTATGCATTCAGGACTTCCATTGACATGAATATGAGACCTAGAACTTTTACAAAAGGTAAATATAAACGTTTTCACAGCTTGAAAAGAAAATATAAAACACTGCAGTCAGTATTTACTTAATTCAGTTTTCTTCTAGAAGTTTACTAACCATATAAAGCAGATTTAGGCCAAAAGAACCCAAAAAGTTACATGTCTTTGTGGTGAGTATGTCTATAAGCTGTGTGCAAGGCACATAATTATATCAGAAAAAAGATGAAATGGTCAAAACCAAATTAAACTGTTTTTTTTTTCATTGTTCATATCATTAATTTTGTGAGTACATTAATTCTTTGCCTACATAAGAGTCCTCTTAAATCTGTTTGCCCTGGAGATGTTTTCCTTGCTTCATATCTAATTTTATCAAGGATGATAGAGCTGTGGCAAATGAGCCATCTAAGTTAACATCCAAAAAAGTGACCCTTTTCTCCTTAGGTGAGGACTCACCTCCATTCAATTTTTATTTCCTTTACAGGCTCTGATTTGTCTCTAAAAAACAAATTCTTGATAAGATTTGGTTTGGCAGGTGTCCAAAGTGACCAAAACTTGGAGAAATTTAGCATATAGACATTTGCTCTAGTGTAACCTTTGAAAGGACCCTACACCCAAAAGTACTCGAAAGATGCGTATGCATGCGTGTATATACCTGAGGCATGTCTACATATACTTTCCTAGTCTTTAAAAGCCACTTAGGTATTTTTCCCCACAGTTGCTGTAAGTTACTTTTTTAAAAGTTTTATTCTTTGCATCTGTAATTTTCATATATGAAGTCTGGTAAACATTCTGTTCCCCAAACCTGTTTCAGTGTAAAAATTAATCCTCCAAATGCTTTCTAAAGGAGTAATTAAGAGTAAGGGTTTTAAAGACATGGCTTTTCATGTAAAGATTTTAAGTGGTGGTTATACCTCTAAAAACATATATAGGTGTTTAGGGTTGCTAATTCCTTTTAAGATTGTGCAGAATATGAAGGAAACATAAATTCTAGGTTAGCTGCATGTGGATTTTTTCATAATTAAGTGTATTTCTAGCTATTTCAGTTTTCTTGAGTTTTATATGCTTTACTATCATGATATATGATTGTATTCTCAAAACACCTAAACAAAATATTTGGATCCTGTCAGCTTCTTAGGGGTCAATGTCTCTAAAGATCTAGATCCTGAAAGGTATCTAAGTGGCAGCTCTCATTGATTTATCTGGGTGTTAGGCATCTGAATACCATTAAGTCCATGGATTTCAGAGAGCAATTAATTTCATTCCATGTGCCATACATACTGAGGGTGATTCAGCATCTGGAGAAGCCTGACTCTGCACGAAAATGCAGACACACACCAAGGCCAAATGTTTAATTATAGACTGCCAATATTAAGCAAGCTTCCTTCACTTAATATTTCACACATAGGACTGGATGGAATGAGTTACTTGTAAAATAAAGGGGTTGTCTCGGGTTTTTTAAAAAGCTGACTGGCACAAAGATACCCAAAACCTCTAAAAATTGTGGAAGTTCTGACTACAGTCCTATGTACAGTTAGTTTCTAAAGACTTAGAAATAACAGAAGCAGTAGGTTTCAACACCAGAATATGTTTCGATATCAGAATCAGATACATGTAGAACAATTTCAAAACAATTATCAGTAGCAATATGAGATTGTGAGGCAACCTAAGTCTGCGTAGCAGAAAAGTTTATTTCTTTGACATAAGTATCTTTGATACAAAAGGTATAAAAAGCTATCTTATCCATATTTTCATTATCACTTGAAATTTACATGCTGCTAATTCAGTGCTTTTTATATATTATTTAAATAACATCATTTAAAAGTCTGGATCACCTGGATTTCTCCAAAATACAGTTGGCATTCTGTTTTCTTTTTATATTTTAATGATATCATTACAATTAATAATGATAATAATGATATTATTATACTATTACAAAATATTATAAACCTTAAATCTTGCCTTCCTATTCTAGAGTGTATGCCCAGAAGACATAGGTTAGAATAATTAAAAAATAAAAGTTTAAAAATGAATCTATTTTATCTGCAGTTTTATGCATAACGTGAATTGTAAGTGGGAAGGGTCAGTGTAATTAATTGTGATTAAAAATTACTTCTGTATTTCTTACCAGTTGCTTTACAACAGTAATTCAGTGTAAGTACACAAACTCTGGGGTCCACAGTTAATTGCAGCTATGGAATTTGACACTGTTTTGCACATAGCAGCCCCTAATCCAGTGAAAAGCTGAGTACTTGGTCACCTACACAACACCAATATACTTGAAGCACTCAGCAATTTGCAGATCAAAGTTGCGTTACGCTGCAAGGCAAAATACTGGCTTCAGAAAAGGCAATAGGAAGTAAAAGTTAATGGAGTATTTGCTTTGTTTTATCATCAACAGATTTTCCTTTTCAATCCAGAAACCCACAATTCAGTCCCACATGGCTTATTAAGTCTGATATTCTACCAATACGGATTCATGAGCTGTGCCTACACAAATCATTTTATTTTCAACAGAGATTGTTCTGTGACCTTTCTACTTCCTGCAACTAAATTGTAGTGAGCTCACTGGATTATGGAGATTAGTAACAGGTAGGCAGAAATAGAAGCAGAAACAGGAAGTGATATCCAAATGCCTTGAGTAAAGGGCAGTATAAAATCTCATTTTTTATGTGCCTTTCATGAAGAACATCCACTGACATAGCAGTTTCTCTGAGGGGAATTTTGTGGATGCCATTAAAAGTTTTATTTACGGGTGTTGGACTCACTCAGTTTTGCACACCTTGTGTACACCTCAGGGGGACAGCTGTGCCAATGGAAATTCAGGACAGAAGAAATGGATGCTATGTTGGACTGCAGTCAGGAAAGCAAATCTATTTATTATCTACTGAATGAAAAACTTGGGATTTTACATCTTCTCTGAGATAAAACATGGTATGAAAATGATGTATGGGGAATTTAGTGGCTCTAGAGAAAGTGATAAATATTCATTGAAAATAATCTATGAGGATAAGGAAATGCCTTTTTGGCAACTAAGATGCAATTTCAATATTTTATGGGGGATTATTTCAGTTACATGTTTTGAATTAATAAAAAAACCCCTTAGAAGTAAGTGAACAAAAAAGAAACACTGCTGTGAATAGACATAGCAAGAAAATAAGATTTGCATTTGGTGTGAGTTTTTGATGTTTTGGTAGTTGTTTTTGGTCTGTATTGGAATGAAACTGTTACATTTAGAGTGATACAGGAAATCATATGCATTATGGGAACTACACATTCAGGATCCTACTGTTACTTGTTCAGAGATGACACTTGAACCTCTGTGACTTTACCTTTTGTCTTTATATATTTTGATGATTCATTTTATTCTTGAGAAAATTTCTCTGTGTTGAGCATGTCCACTTGCAAAAGTAGTTCACTTAAAAAATCCCTGAAGCAGTCACATTTGTGAGATGCTGATTTCTCTCATTATAACTGCCTATCTATTTCTGAGGTAAATTATTCTTATTTTGGGACTCTTTTGTGAGAGAGGAATCCATGGAACCATAAATCCTCAGTTGAGATGTGCTGTAATCTAATAATGCCTGCATGCTCCCAGCTGCTTTCAGAAACCGGCACAGGGACTTTTTAGGAAAATGACTCTGATACCTGAACTACTAAGAAGAAAGAAGTAATATCTTTTAACCAAAATCTCACACAGTCTGTAGCCAGTGAAGCTTGTTTTGAAAACAATCTTCTTAAGAGCTACGGTGTGAAACTTTCATCTTAGATAGATCCAGAGCCTCTTTGCTTTTCCCTGTGGTGACGCCTTTATTCTGTGATTGTGCTGTCAGGGTATTACCATGCCTGATGCTTTCACCCTTAGTGATTTCTGACCCAGACTGACTTTCCATCCACCTCACTGACATACAGCAGTGACACAGGGAAATGGCTCTGAACACCAGGAACTGTTTTCTATAGGAGGTGATGTTTCCTCTCTCGGTGCTGATGGTCCTGCATCAAGCTGTGCTGTGTCAGTAATGTGTCATTTTTCCACTGATGGATTATGTTACTAATCACTGTAAGACTAGAAAGCTCCCAATATTATTGTTAAACATAGGAAAGTGTTTGTGGCTGCATTGCCTTCTCTCATCTCTCCTTCCTCAATTCTTTCATTCAGTGAAAGAATTGATACAGCACTGATAACAGTGCTGCAGAACTGTGGGCTGTCCTGTCTCTGAATACAGCTGATTGCTGACTTTCTGAAAAAGCAGGTTTTTTTAATTATTTGCCTTAAATAGATGTCCCTGAATGCCCCCCTCCCTCCCCCCCCAAATAACTTGAAAAAGAAATGTCTTTCTTATGGTCATCCACATTCCTTCCAACTATCTGCTATTATCCATCAAAATTCTGCTAAAGTTCTCATCACAGTGGTGCTCAAGTGTCATAAGTCCACGTCTTTCTTATCAATGGAACAATGACAATACCTTTTGTAGTTTTCCATCAGTAAATCAAAGTACAGCAAGTCTGAAACTGTACTTCAGCATATGACAGCAAAGCACATATACGTATCAAGTAACTGGCAGTATTTTTCCAAGCTGTTTGTTTCAATGAGTTGAATTTTGCAACTTATCCTGATGTTTTATGAAAATAGCATATACTTTTTTCCTGGCAAGCAGTGAAAAACTGAACTTGAAGTTACAAAGATGGGAGATTTACTTCAACTGTATTTAAAATGAGTACAGCTTAATTTTACTGCTGATAGTCTGAAAGAAGATTTACCATTCCTGTATCTATAAAGACAGCAATGCTGAAACTGCAAGAATAACAAATAGTCATTGCATCAAAGCACCAATTTTATTCACTAAGCAAGAAATTACTGCCAGATCTATGGGAAATAGATAGTAAGATTATCTCAGCTGTAAAAAAAAAGAATCTCAAATTAAAGTCAATAAAGCCAACAGAATTGATTTTGCCTTCTGATAGGTGCAAGACACATTGCTACAAAATACATCTTGGAAAATCAAGCTCGAGCTTCCCTCTAACAGGATTAAAAAAAAAATAAAAGTCATGCCCACTGTGCTTCTGTAATTACAAGTTCAGGGATTCTGTGGCCTCAATTTATATCTTCTTTTCCTGTTTCATATACGTACCCTTAGAAAAGGAAAAAAAATCTCAAGAAAAAAAAATCTGAGATGTTTGGCTTATGATTACTGGAAATTCTGCTATTCTTACTTTTCTGCCTTCTTCCTTTATGAATACTCTTCAAGAAAATGAAATTTTAAGTTTTTGTCAACACTGGTCAATCATTTAAGACTAACACAACAGTGAATTCCTAGGTGCTCCAGCAGTTTCTATAATGCTCTCTAATTGTGATGCTGGATGTCTATACAGTAAACTAGCACAGTCAGTATCTTCAGAAATGACAGAAGGAAAAGTTAAATGAAGTACTGAATGAAATTTAACTGAATTTATGCATCATTGACCAGCTGGAGAGAGAGACTTTTGTTTATGGCTGTGAGTACAGGAGTTTTTTACTAAATTACATGTACAATTTTGCAGTGAAAAAACATGGAGAGAATTCAATCCTCCACAGAACTTTGAATCTCTTAGTAGTGAGAAGAACAGTAAGTGCTAGGAGGACCTGGGTCCTCCTCCTTGCAGGCCTGGAGACTGAATTCAGATCCCACTATGCACTGAAGAGGATGATGCAGTTGCGCAGGGTAGGAGATCTCACTTTTATGGTTCAGGAGAAAAGGCTCAGAGTAACTTATGTGTAGTGCATTGTGCGTGACCCCAGACAGAAACTGAGGTGATTAAAAAGCTCAACAGTCTCTGAGAGGGCATCTGAGGATGGCACTTGAATAGTGATGGAGATTTTCCACTTACATTGTGGATGCTGAAGCTTATGCTCAAGTGTTGTTACCTGTATTTAAAAACTAATACCTGAGACTACAGAAGCCCAGAGGACTAAAGGAAAAGGGCAACAGTACATTCTTTGGTCCGAAGGAAAGCATGAAATGGAACAAACTTCCTTCCCCTCCAGAATAGGGTGGCTGCATATTTGCAAGAGTCTTTAGTCTGTGCAGTCCTTGAAATGGGTCTAAATAGTGTCTGCAGAGTGCAGTTTAGCAAGACTGACATGGAACTTGGTAGTCTGCCCACAATTAGACAGTATTAATAATCATATAGTAAAGCTCAAGTTCATAGTCTAGCCCACCTATAGACTACAGCATAGATGTAACAGAAAGAATCTCCTGGGGACTGTGCCACAACAGTTTATTTTAGCTGTAATGCACTGAGGCTCTACCCTGATGTGCAGCAGTATAAAACTACAGAGAAGTTAAGATGTAGAGTGTGGTAAGATCACACACGTATCTCACACCACCAGATGCAGTGGGATGGGTCAGAGATGTTTTAATTTCTCAGGCAGTTTTCTATCTGGTATCTTTTAATCTCAATGGACTTCCATGCTATAGGAGGACTTATATCTAAAATCCCTGGCAAGGATCTTGCCATGAAGAACAAAAAATTCACACCACCATCAAATAGGTGTCCTAGGTAATACTGTCAGTCATAACTGACACACAAGCCATAGTAGAAAGGTTACTAAAATGGCAAGTAAAAAAAAGGAATTTTACAAGAGATGCTTTGGAATCATAGGAGTATGAATATTGTGCCCTGAGAAAACTGAGCAATGTCTGATACAGGTAGGAGTGGGGCCTGAAGATAAGCAGCTGCTTATCCTGCCCCAAGGAGGAAAGCAAAGTCACACCACGGTGCTTGTTCTCATCCTGGAAGGGTGAGGTTCCTTCACACTTGGGCTCTAAGGTGAGTAGCTTAAAGCCACCTCTGTCCAGTGTGAGCAGAGGAAGTAAGGGAGGCAGGCAACTGGAAGAGTAGGGACAAATCTCCAGGCAATTTTTCATCGCTGTTATCATCCATACTTGGTGCTACATTAATACTGATGAGTCTTTTAGTGAAAATAGCCTAGAAGGAACCTAGAGTGCTTGAAGGCATCCATTACAACTCATATGTTCCCATCAAAACTGCTGTTGCGATTGTCAGCTGTGATGAATGAAGTGATTGACTGAAGGTATCTCTGTCCTGGTCAGATCCACAGAAAATGGACACCTGAGGAGGTAAGTACAAAAAGCAGTGACATTAGCCTTCACAGCTTTTTCAGAAGCATTAGTAAGGGCTAGAGAGCATATTTGTGTGTGTATATATATATGTATATNAAAACAGAGAGATCACAGAGCTCAGTTTAGAAGTCTGGCTTCCTTTGCAGTCCTCCTTTCATCTCATCTCCTTATGTTTCTGTGTTTTTCCTCCATCCTGCTTCTGCAATGAATGATGATGAAAGAACATTTTGTGTAACCCTTGGCAATAATTTTTTCCCAGGTAATTTCCTTGTGTACCAAACAAAAAAACAACACTTTAAGTAGATGGTGGGTCAGATATCCCAATTACCAGTGAACATTTTGGTATACACATAATTACCCGGGAAAGACAGATATTTCATTATATATATGCTAAAAGTACCTTCCTCTCTTGGCTAATCATGTGTATAGGTGCTCTGAGATGCCTTTTATCTGTCTCAGATGCTTTTTACAAGAAAGAAAAAGAAGCTTTAATAAAAATTAATTTGTCCCAAATGTGGTGCTAGACTTGAAGGAGTCAGTTGGTAGAATTTGGATCCAGGAAAATCTTACAAGTTTGAATGACGACCGCTTGGGGAGCTGAGACCTACAGATACAGCAGTAACGTATCTTCTGCTATCAGATGATTTTATGAAAAGATTAAGTTTTCTGAAGATAATTTCAAAAGAAAATTTCTGAGACAATTAAGACTGTATGGTAATTTTGTCAGTCATATTGTAGAATGAGTCATTAAAATAATCTAATCTAAAATCCTATATGATGCAAGCCATAGAATCTCCCAGAACAAGAAGGAATCACTGCTCATCTTGGCTTCAAAAGCCTTCTCATCCAAAATAGTGCACAGAACATTTTGGGCTGTACAATAACTTTTATGTGGTGACTATAATATTAAAATAAGTTAAGCTTACAGTGGATGTGGCATTTTGATCATGAACCAGTTATTTTTAGTAGCTTATAGTGGAAATGAAGCTGCTCATGCTTCATCTCAGTTTCAAGTTTCATGATTTTTCCTTAAAGTGAAAGTGTGATATTTATAGGGTTTTTTTCCCTAAAAAAATAAGGACAAGATATATTTCGTTCTGCTTAATGGTTAATACGAGTTGATGCAGTGTAGAACACAGCATTATGGCTGGTTTATATGCTGCAATTTTTAAGGGAGAAGGTGCAAGCTATGTGTACCTGATAGTCAAACACTGACCTCAGTCCCATGGTGGACACTGTAGGCCACAACTGCAAAAAGACGTCAAGAGGAGCCAGAAAAGTTCTTTTTCAAAATATCTCTAGCAAATAAGGTCCTGCTATTTGCTTCATGGTCACATTGCAAGTGTATTGAGTCTAGTTCTGAGATTCACTGACTTATTTTCTATCAGCATGACTAGAATCTTCTAAATTTAGTTTTTCCTTCACAATTCTATCTGATTGTGAATGAAATTTAACTCTTTGATAAGAGAAAATGCAAGACTGGCTGCTTAAGCTTTCCTGCTCATCTCTCTTCACCAGACTCCTTTCACCTCTAGAGTGGGGAAATGAAGGGCAGCAATATTTGAACAACCAGAACAACAGCTAAGGAAATATTCATTACAGAAGGGACAAACACATTTTCCTTACCAGTCCATCTTCCTTCTCTTTTGCATTTCAGTGTGACACACTGAAAGGTCACATACTTAGATTAGAATTTTTCTCTTGAAGTTTTCCTAAAAAGTGAAAAATATAGCTGTTTTCTGAATAGTTATAATAAGGTAGATGCATTAATTCTTAAATGGAACGGATCATTGCGCATGATCATTTCCTTTCCTACCTCAGATGCAAGTCTTGCTTTTCTTGATACTGTACTGAGCATTCCCTTTTTTTTCCTTGTTTGTTTTTGTTTCTTTGAGATACAAGGTTGCAAAAAGATTTTCATACTTTCAGAATATTTGTAGATTCTCAGTTAGAAATAGAGCACCAAGTACACTAAAGGTATGATAAACAGAGTTGCAACAACGTTCACTGCAGCTCTGAAAACAGCTTAATTGTTAAAAGAAAATGAGGCTTATGGAAAAAACAGACACCTGCAGTATATTTATGCATTTTTCACACACTGTCTGCATTGTATTGCACAAAAGCTTGGGGTCTTTAAGACCATAAAAATTTACAAGAACCTATAGAAAAGTGCAAGTACTAGTGCTATATGCTAGCAATTCAAAATAATCAATGAAAAGGAGAAATCAAAAGCACCTAACACAGCAAACTGAGTTTTATTGTGAGTGAAGTAATTATTTGTCGGTTTTTCAGGGTTTCTGCTTTAATGTCAGACAATTTTCCTCATCATTGTAGTACATGTATTTTGCAGCTGGTAAAACAATGTATTTGTTATACATCTGTTGTCAATTTTATTTCTCTTAAACATTGACTTATGCTGGGAAAAATATCTGCTCTTCGACATCAGTCTCATACAAAATAGAAATGAATAAATTCAAGACACTCACAAGAAAAGCATGGTACTCCCAGTTGTGGAACCCTTTATAATGGCTTACATGAATATTTCAATCATCTAAAATATCACACTGAAAACAGCATGTTAGATCAATGTCCTTTGGAAGGCTGCAGCAAGCCCTTTGTGTAAAATCATCATTTTGCAGACATGTTTTGAGATACCTGTGCCATGGGAACTTGTCTTTTGAGATAGTATTTGCCAAGTTCCTGCAAGTATAGATTTTATGGTAGCTGAGAATAGCAATCATACTGCAGGACTTAATAGAACTATATAGTGGTGAAAGAACCTATAGAAAGGGAAAAAAAAACCCCTCTAAAGCATATGCTTAACTGTTTCTTATATGATTCTAATGTTGACATCATCACTTTCTTTCAGATTTGTTAGATATTTAGATGAGGCTCAAATGACATACTGAAACAGTTATTTTCCCTGATGCCAAGACTAAAGGAAGACATGAGATGCTTCAGAATGCTCTTATACTTAAAAGTAGAAGATCCATAACAAGAAGGTCATATGTTAAGCTGCTAACAACAAATAGACTGAGGCAGAGACAGATTTAAGGGAAAAAAAGGTCATTGTCAGTGTTACCGGGATGCAACATAAGATACCATCCTTTTTACTGTGTCTCATTAGAACTTCTACAAATCTGTGTAGTTCTCCTACAACATGTATACTTAAATCATTTTCAAGACAAAAGGAAAATATAAAGATGGATAATGGGGAACAGTTCACTCACTGTTACTCTAGCCAATGAGAATAAAATGGTAAGTGGAAATGTGCAGTTCATGTTGTAAAATGACACTCATTTGCTTATCTCTTACACCCTTAAATTTCAGAGCTTCCCTTCCAGACAGTTCTCAGGGTATTTTGATTGGAAAAATTGCTATCACCTCTATAGAAAAGGCACTTAGAGCATTGTCTCACTGAAGTTTTCTCTTTGTCTTTTTTTCTTCCTTGTTGTTTCCCTTAATCTAAATTAATCCAGTGCTGTGTGCTTTAGTTGATGAATGGGGGAATGAAACAATTTATTTCACAAAATAAGATAATATTGAAGTGGATTTCAGTTTCAAATTCCCAGAGCAAAAGCATAATAAACAGAAGACATCAGACCAGCTTGACTTTCATTGGCAAGGGAGAGTAAAGCAGTTCTTTTTATTTTCATATATATAGAAGCTCTTTCCCAGAAAAACAGTGAATGCAGTATTTCCCGACACCTTGTTCGAAGACTTATTTTACAAGTACAAAACAAGACTAACACTGTTTTTTGCCTTTAAGGTATAAACTTAAGGTTTTTTGCCTTTAAGGTAAATCTCATCTAAATCCATTTTCCTAGGAAGGATAGGTGCATATATTGTAAAATTATTTAGAATACTCCACTCTATCAATTGTATCTTATCCAGAGATACCCTGTGAGGAATCTTGGCATAAGTCTATACTGTCAGTGAGATTTGGGTGTCTCTTTGGACCTATGATCGCACCCACTGTCTGGACTATTGTGCCATTTTTTGTTGAGCTGGGCTACTTTCTTCGAGACCTGGGTCATAAAACTGAAAACTACTGAGAGTCCGGATTCTATCTTTCAATATGGTCTGGTAAATAGTAGACTTGGAGTCCTCATATTTAACAGAAATGGAAGTTTAACTTGCACTAGGTTTCACAGTTGCTGCCAACATCTCCTTTGTAAGCCTATAAAAGAATGGTCTTTAATTAAAGAAGCTTAGTAAAGCTTATTTCTGCAATTCTAATTATTACATAAATCTTTAGCACATGACTTTAGTCTATATGTTAATATAATATACAGTCTCTCATTGAGCTCAGTTATAGCCTTGCTAAAGTATGGTGACAGAACTATATACACCATTCTAAGTAATGTTCAATTTATAGCTTACATGGATACAATATCAACTACTTTGATTTATACTGTATGCCCTCTAGCAATACAACCCAATGTTCTCCTCACCTTTTTTTATTGCAGCAAGAGTACTCAGTGCATTGAGGTTGCTCAGATTTTCCTATAGTAGCTACCTGATCTTTCCAGCAAGTTCAAAACTTAAAGACAATGTATGATGGCTACTCTGTCCTCTCTTGTCTGCTATTACATTAATATTACTCAAAGTCATTCCTGGAAAAGCAGTAATGTATGACCCATTTTTCCTTAGGCTAAATTGGATGTTCTCAAGTAAGCCAATATATTTAATTGTTTAAAATGGGATCTATGGCA
Source organism: Syrrhaptes paradoxus (assembly GCA_013400615.1). Classification (NCBI taxonomy): domain Eukaryota; kingdom Metazoa; phylum Chordata; class Aves; order Pterocliformes; family Pteroclidae; genus Syrrhaptes; species Syrrhaptes paradoxus. The sequence continues at coordinate 54,968 of VZTO01006473.1, forward strand.
AATCACTGCCTGGAAACTTTAAAAGGACAGTCACTACATTAGATTGTGTGCATTTTTCTTCTGCTTTTTCTCCTTTGTGTGCTACCTACACTTTTCCCCAGACTGCATATATAAATTCACTCATAAATTCTTCTCTGATGTTTCCTGAATTAAAAGTCTTCTAGCACGGTTTTCTCTCCTGAGTATCTTAATTATATCCTTGTTAAATAAACTGTATCCTTTACCTGATTTCATGCAGGAAGAGAAAATGTCCAAACACACTGTTTGTCTGTGTGTTAGTCTGCTGGTCTGTCTGTTCTTTAACTTATTGGCCAACTTCCTCAGCTAACAAGAGATGTAAAAATCCCAAAGACTACCTTCCTACAAGTTTTATGAAAATAGGAGACTGCACACAGTAGAGAGATATATCAATATCCCCCTCAGACAGACAGAATATTTGAAAGTTGCAAGCGATTTTAGGGAAGTTTAACAGGCTTATAATGTGGTACACAAAGTCACGACCAGTTCAAAACTCACATATTCTGATCGTTAACAAGTCTTATACACATTTATTCCAAGTAAATAAGTAAATATATTTTTGTACTTTCTATTGAAGTTATGGAATGTTTCCTCTAGAATTTCTGTTTTCTGTTGTTTTGGGGGTTTTTGGATAAAATTTTCTCTCAAGGTCTAACTAGAAGGCAAGTAAACAGCAATCCTGCTTTTCAAGCAATCTGTATCATTCCATTCGCTAGCACTCCATCTGGGAGCTCCCCAGTAGGGACACCTTGAACAGAGATCACTGTAGACTCTAAGTTAATTTAGAAAGTCTTAAGCATCCAGTCTATTCAATTCCTTAAAATGAGATACTCAGTAACATGCACTTTCTTTTTTTATTTGTTTTACCAAAGAAAATATCCCATTCTGAGAAAGGAAAAAAAACCAAAACCAAAACAAAACTCCTCTTTAAAAAGTAAAATACTTACATAAGTTCTTCCAAGGAATGTTATTATTGTTGAGTCTGGTTTTATTTTAACCTGTCACATTTTCTAAAGAAAAGAAGACAAAATAAAAGTCAAGATTGACAACTGATCTTTCTTCCTTCCTGAAATCTGATATAATGTGATTGCTCATGCAGTTTGTGTTGCAGTAAGATTCTATACCTGTTCCAAAATAAATTGTTATATCCATTGAAAACACAGATTATAGAAAGAGGGGAGGAACAGCTTTTCTGGTTAGTTTAAAGGCAAAATCTGATTTCTACAGATCTGTAGTGTGTGCCAAAACAGTTTAAACAAGCACAGCTGTATACACACAGCAATCAAATGTAGCTATGAGGACAATGCCTTATTGACAGCTAAAAAGTGACCATAGAAAGAACAGATGAAGTGTATATAGATCAATATTGAAATAAATATTAAAAGGTCATAATTTTCCTTTATCGCTATCTAGAACCAGTGCAATATTGCCTTGAAAGAGAATAGCCAAATGCATTTTCTCTCTTTTTTATTTTTCCAATATTGATTTAGGTCAAAAAGAAGGCAGAGGAAGAAGAGTAATCTATTTTTTCTATAAGACATCAAAAGCTGCCTGTAAGTAAATATTGACACTTGGCAGATGTGTTAGTTTATTGTAAAACATTTTCCCTTTTTAATCACTGTAATTCTATAAATCTTCATCTGACATATTGGTGTGAGCTTTTTAGACCAGATGTTCTGCATTTCAATGAAAGAAAACAAAACAAAAGTGAACCCAAATCTCACCAAGACTGCTGTAGTGATCCCATGATTTTTAAAATTAAATATCACTGTGTTAGGCTATGTAGCTTAACAGGTGGAAATTATCATTACCCTTGAGCTGTAGTATTACAAAGATCCTGCTTTCCACCTTGATCATTTCTGTCCTTCAATTGAATCTGAATGTTTTATGAGTAAGAGATAGTAGGAGGATAGCTTTCTGGCCTTACTAGGTCTTCTTGCAGAAAACATTTGATATCATGCTATCAGGTGCATAATTTAAAACTAAGGGATAATTTCATAGCTCTTAGGAAGGCAGCGGTTACTAGAAACCCCAAATGCACATTGTTAGAACGTGATATAACACAGTGGAAATGAGCAAGCCATCTCCCAAATGAGATTCAAAATGCCGCTCCAGCAGATGCAGAACTAGTCAGTCTCAACACAATTCGTAGGTAAGGAACAACCTAACAATGTGGAAATCATGCACTAATAGGAAATCAATCGCATATGAATGGAAGCACATACTTTCTAACCTGCACATCAGATTCTTTCTCCTCTCCACTACAGTTCAGAATGGATTAAAAGACGCAAGCACAAAAATAAGAAATCAATATGAAATTGTGTAACTCAGTGCTCAAATTCTCCTATTTCATCAAACTTAAAGTAACACTGTCAAGAAAGCAACCCTAAGTGTCCTAAGTGGCACATTCTCTAATTATTTCAACAAGGGGTAATAATTTCTTTTAGAGAGTATGCATTGGTTTTCTGGAAATTAGTAACTTCAGAAAACCACAAAGTATACATTTTTGTGTGTATAAGCTTGACATTTTTTCCCAAAGCCAGACATTCCTGAACAGCAAGGGAATATCACAGTTAAAATGTAACTTTATTATCTATTTGACATTTCTGAGAAGGAAGTTATCTGTCAGGCTATGGACTGGGTGGAGCAAAGTAAAACGGAGGCAGATTAATAGCCTCTAGAAGAGAGATAGGAATTAGTGTTCAGTAAGGCAATAACTATAATTCAGAATAGGATTAAAAGATGAAAAAGACTGACGATAATCTTTTGACATTCAGCTGACAACCTGATTCTTAGTTTACAAGCAAAAGGAAGGTAATTGCTAGATGATGAACAGGTCAGTGTCTGTTCTCTAGGGTGTCTGAAGGGTATTCTAATTAATGGTTGTATAACATCACCTCTAAATTGCCTTCTAAACAGAAACGTCTGTCTCTTCAGCTTCAGGGAAACAGCTTCAGGATTTCAGAGAGCTCATCCTCCTGCCAGCTCCTGCAGTTCTCCAATGCACAGCAATCTGCAGGAGATGACATCTAGCTGAGTGGGTACGGTGCCAAAGACACCTCATAACCACAAGAAGTTATGTTTGTTTCCCTTAATCATTGTATATGAAGGGCTTGTGATGATGAGACATTAACAATGGAACCTAAATTGCATAAAACCTCACAGATGTAGCTCCACATTTGGACAATAATTTTTTTACATGCCTAAACTCCAAAAGATAATTTTCTCTTAATCAAGTAGCAGAAACCTGAACTTAACAATTAAGCATAAACTGTGTTCCCAATAAACCAGTGTTCCTAAGAATGGTTGAACAAACTATGTTTAAATCTTACTTATTTATTCTGTTTTTACATTGTTAATAAAGTAACTTTCTGTATCAATGCAATCTGTAGATGTGACAGAACCAAAGTGCTATTAATGAACTTTAAAATACCATTTTTTAAATTTTGGATTTACTTTTCTACTTTCAGGATAGGGGCTGACGAGTTGGAATGGATGCAGGACATTTAAAACATTGCATGTGAAGGGAAATGAGAAAACCTGCCTTGATTCCACCATGTGCAGTAAGCATGGTTGCTGTTCTATGTGTGGCTTTATGTGCACACACATTGATGAGAACAGACTCAGCCAGAACACTCAGAATATTTTCTAATTGCATTCAAAATATGTATTGACATTCACTGTGCACTGACCTTCTTGCTGTCTTCTTTCAAATAATGTTTTAAATAACCTGTGGGAGTCTCTACTTCCTTGCTGCTCCATTTCAAATCACAAGATATTTCACAGGAAAAATAGAAATGAGGGAAAAAAAGAAAAAAGAAAACCTGCACTTTTCAGCATCAATAAAGAAAAATTCCTTTTGTGAGAAAAGAAATTATGTCTCTTTGTTTGGGTTGTTTTCCCTGTTCAGTTCCCTCAAAAAGTATCAGCTAGTAGAATTAAAAACAAAGGTGGTAAAGCCTTATGTGAACATCTTCTTGATGCATGATTCCTGTCAAAGTATTTAAATGTCTTAAGCCATATAGATTTTACCTGTTCCCAGGACCAGAATAGAAAGAGAGCTTCAATAGAATATTTTTCGTCAGATAATACTGACTTGTCAGGACTTCACTGCTGCTTTTCCTACACATTTACACTTAAAGGTAGAATTTCTGGTCGAAAATAGTGTGGGATGTCTGCTGCAGAACAGATCACTGATTATTAATGGTTATTCTTTTTATTTGTGGTTTTACTGGGGCTGGGACAGTCTTTTTCTGTTGCAATTGTAGCGCCCTTTGTAAGTAACAGAATGTTGTTTTAATGAAAGACAAGGCCAACTCTATTGACTTGATGAGATAGTTATGGGTCTTTCTCTAAATTATTCTCTCTCTAAATAAAGCTATATGGTAACATGACCCAGTGTATGTCACGACTTTTAAAGAAGGTATAAATGCTGCACTCCTGACATACCTGGAAAATGAAGTTCTGCTCTCTTTCCTCACTCCTTTCTTTCAGTATTTTGAAACCCAAGGTCAGTTTAGGAATTTTTCACAAAATTGAAAAACAGGTTTGAGATTGAAAGCCCTATGGTTTCACTGACCAATACTCTCCAGGAGCACTACATGATCTGCCATATAATTTCAATTGGTTGCATAGGTGTCAAAATTGCCAAACTCAATAAAAAACCAAGAAGGCACAGATCTGCTTGCATCAAGGGAATTACCTTTGCATGGGTTACGTGTAATATCTGGTTGCTCAAAAAGGAGCCCTTTTTCTACTCCTCCCATAACTATTTAAAAACAATTTGCTTAACTTATTTAGAAATTGATTGTTGTAATGACCTCATTTTCTTCCGGAGAAAAGTGTATTCGTCCTTGCTGATGTCAGCAGAGTCAATGGAAGTGAAGGTGTCTTTGTACCTGACTAGCTACTGGGCCATGTCTCACCATTTAATATATATCTTCACCAAAAAAAGTCTTGGCACAAATAAAATATTTCATAAATTCTGTGCAATCTTGTGCCAACTTATCAAACTCCATGGAAGAAATGATATGTGTACTAATAAGTTTACCAACAAACCATACTTACTGTCAGAGAAGCCTGTGTTTTGCCAGTGGAAACTAAAATTGAAAAACAGCATCTTTTGGTTTTTTAAAACTTTTATTTTTCTTATATAGAGTACTGAATTGAGTGCATTTGTATGCTTGTCAAGAAAAGAAGAAATAGCACATTATCAAGAAAAATCAACAGTAATATAGCTACTTTTGCAAAACTGACATGGGGTTGGAAGTATTGAAGGTTTTTCTAAAAGCTGAATTTAACAACAATGTTTTAAGTAGATTGGTACATGCATTTCCAGAGTCCCACGGTATATAATAATGATGTTTTCTACAGTAGGATTTTTACCCAATCTGTATAAATCCGAATGTTTGAATAAAGCACAGCAGCAGTGAGGAAAAACAACAGGAGGCATATGAAGTCTTACAAATAGACCTTGCCTTTGAAAACATGAAGTTGAACTCCACTTTTTTTTTCCCAGTCTCATGCTGAAGGTGAGGACCTCTGGCATGGGCTTTGCGAAGGTGTTGTTCCTGGTCAGCCAAGTTAGCTTCTCTCTGCTCCATAGTTCCTCCTGTAAACATGGGTGTCAGTCTGTTTGCCACTTCTTTCAGATTTATCAGGATAGTTTTATCTGCTTTTGTGTGTTTGCTGTTCTTTCTCAGTATTCTTCCTAGTTTTGTCTTTGTTTTTATCCAGAGCCTTTTCATTTTTAATCATTCTGTGTCACTTCTGTCATATTCCCTGCATATCTCTGCTGTAGCTGCATTTGTTCTTTCAACATAGCAGACTTACTTCCCAAAACACATAAGCAAATAGGCTGTCACCTCCACCTTTCCAAATATTCATGCAATTAAAGCACTTGGCAAAACAGCATGGAAAATGCAGCTAAAGATACATCAAGATGACTCTTGCCCAGGTTTCTCCTTCTGTTTTGCCAAACAAACATCTGGCCTTAAATTTCCATGTTAAGTGTCTGACTCAGCTGAATTAATGTGAAAAGTTTTGTTTTCTTTTGTCCTTGCTAGTATAAACAACAATAACTAGCTAATATGGCAATAAAACATTCAAGCCTTTAAACTGAAACATTTCAAGTGCATGGGAGATTTGAGAAGCCATGTAGGTGAGAAGCTGGCTGTCTAGGGTTGTCACTCAGATGCCTCCCTCATTTTTTACAGTCTCTATATGTAGAAATGCCCCTGGGTCCCTGTTGCAGGGCTGTTTGGATTGATTCCTGTAATCATAGAATCATAAAATCATTAAGGTTGAAAAAGAACTCAAGGATCATCAAGTCCAACCCAACCCCACCTAAACCATGTCCCTAAGCACCACATCTACACTGTTAGCACTAGGAAAGCACATCATAGTGATCTTGGATAGCAATAAATTACTCTGGGTAATTTATTCCATTCTCCCTGTAGTTCTTGTCTCTCCTCCAGCCTTGCTTTTAGAGGACATACTTCCTCTGTGACCTTCAAACTGAGAGGCTGAGGTACACACTGATTTACTCACAAGGAATATTTGATGACTTCTGATACACCTGCACTGGCACAAGCACATCCCCCGTTAATTACCTTAACTTCTGAGAACTGTCCATCAGAGAACCCAGTGGCGAACAGAGCTGCGCGAACAGAGCTGAACTAGCTCTTGCTGAGCTGGGTCAAGGCCTACAAAGAACACAGGTTGGTACAGCGAGCGCTACGCTCTGCTGCTCAGTGACTGCAGCCACATTGCTGCTGGAACTGGAATTGCTTCTCCACAGCACTGTGTCATGTAGCCACGCAAGGTTGCTTAGGTTTTCTGCTAACTTTGTAAAATTAGGGTCCAGTTAGTAACTTCAGGATGAAAATCCACTTCTCTCTTCCCTGATCTTTTGAATTTTCTTATTTTTATGAATGGCTGCATAATGATGTGAGCAGATGCACAATTTTGAGGCAAAAGTAACCACCTTTTTTAACAGTCATTTTACCAGCCTTTGCCTATCTGGGTTCTAAATCTGACTCATAAAGCCTCTTGTAAACTGTACCATAAACCATTACAATAAAGGCCATCGATAAAATATCTACAAGACAATTATTGAAGAAGCTCGTGAGAGCTTAGGATTCCACTCTCCTTTGCTTTTTGATTTCCAAGTGAAATTGTAGTTCTGAATTTTAACAAAAGAGTAAAAATATTGGACATTTGAACCTTCTTGATATTTATTCATGCCTAAAAATAAAAAGATTACTTGCTTTTACTTGCTAAATATTCACGTTTTTGATAAAGTATTAGAGAAATAATATAAGTAAAGTCAAATTTCTAGTACATGAATGTAAAGAGTGAACATCAGGAAAAAAATACATATAGATATCTGTGACTAAAGCGCTGGATATTGTGATTTTTTTTCTTGACTCGCACTTTGTACAGTGTGTCACCTTGTGCAACTTGTTTTTCTTTATCAGCTTTGCCACTGTTTTCTGTGCTACGGCCTGCCTGCAAAGCTCTTCAGGAAAGAGAAACAAAATATGGCTCTGCTGTGGCCCCTGAAGTTCACAAAGAGTTTTGCTATTGACAAAGTCCAGCCTGTACTAGATAACTTCTAAGTCACAGGAAAATATCAAAAATCAGAGGTGAGAAGGTAATTTGAAGGGTTTTGTTTTTATAGCTTTCACATTTAGCCATTATATCATTTCATATTAGCAAAAATAAATTCTGTTATCCTTTGAAATTATATAAAACTGATTCAGAATTATCTCTTAAACTTGAAAGGCCAAACATGAACAGATTAATTGGACCAGCTGCTGGAAATGAGCAGTAATGTAACTGTTAAAGTTTTTCACATTGCTACTTTTTATTTTATCATGCTTAGTTTTACAGCTGCATATAAGCTAGAAGTGCTTATTAAAATAAATTATTGCATTCTATTTACAACAACTGAGCTGTTAGTAAAATTGCGTGAATACACATTTTTCATATTTGCTAGTTATTCTTTACTTTTGAAGATGCCTTTCTGCATTAAAAAATAATTCTGCAGTGCCTCAGTTATAGGGTTTTTTTAAGAGGAAGAGGGGACATGGATGCTTCTGAATGGGTTTCTGATCATAGATTACTGAGATTTCATCAGCTGAAGGATTTTCTCTAGCAAGGAAAAAGAACTATGGTTGGAATATAAAACATTTTCCAGGCATAGAGAAAGACAATTTTCAGTGACTGATTATAGCAGAGGTACCTAGGGAAAAATATCAGTGTAAAAAATCTATGAGTGAAGTGAATTTGGAGCTGGTGGAAGTACAATTTGAAAAGCGTTTGGTGAATGATCATAAACTTATTCATTCCTTAAAACAATCTCAATGTAACTATCTGTAATAACAGTGGCTTGATTATAGAGAAGATAAAAGGCACATTTTGTAAGGGTGCTTTGTGTGTAGGTGTGTATGAAGGATGAGTGAACCAAATTTGTTCTGGGATGCTATAAGAACCTATTAACCATCAGAACTGACATCCTTGATGTCCAAAACATAATGTTGTAAATATATTCCTCCTAAGAAGAGTTTGGTTTTATTTCTGTTCAAGTTTTCAAAATCAGTTTTGACAAGGCAGGAGAACAAAATTAATTCTATGGAAAAATATTTTTGGCTAGATCAATAGTTTTGGATAATGGGGACCTTGGTTTAATTTCTAACTCCAGGGCTAGTGCAGACATAACACTCTCTTGGATTTGCAGTGGAATACAAGCATTCTGACAACTATTTTTTTGTTTCCTGAAACTACATTAATGAAAGGATTTACTAGTTGCAGTGTGTTTTCCAACACTTATCTTTAATGTCTGCAACTCAGAGAGCAGAATGAACATCTTGCACACCTCTGTAATGCTATGGGCGAATGAGTCCAAACTGAGAGCCCTGGCTGCACATGGATCAGCCGAAGGACACAACAGGGAAGAATGGATTGATTTCAAATGCCACACCTTCCAGGCAAAAAAGTGCCTAGTTTACTTGGAAAGTGGCCTTGATCTATGCTTGGGATGTGCTGTCCTCACCATTATCTTGAACGTTTCTATCAAATGATGAAAAGGTTTCTCATTTTTGTTAAAAGATTGCTTCGTCTACCCTTTCCACTTTGCACTTTGGACAAAGAGGGGGAGATTCCAGTTCAGTGTCTTTATCTGCTTAAGGCACTCCTACCCACACAGCCCACTCTTGTAAAAGAGTAGCACAGCAAAGAGTGGGTAAGAAAAGAAAGAAAGCTTTTAACTTCTCTTGATTCTGTGACATTTTAAAAAAGGAAAAAGAATAAAATTCTTTGTCCCTCTGCTAAGTAAGAATGTGGTCTAATGATTGGAGCCTTCACTAGGGAACAGGGACAGCTGTTCCCCATCTCTACCTTTGAAATGGGAGACCTAACCAATTAGATGGAGAGTTAATATTTAATTCTTTCTGAAAATCAATTATCTGAACAGATGGAGACGCGAATATCAGGCTGTGCCCAGAGCACCGTGTCCAGTTCTAGTCCCACAAATCAAAAAAGACATGAACAGACTGGAAAGGGTCCAAAGGAGGGTCATGAAGATGATCAAAGAGCTCAGAACCTTCACTATGAGGAAAGACTGAAGGAGTTAGGTCATTTTACCCTGGAGAAGAGAAACCTCAGGGGTGACCTCATCACAGTTTTCCAGTGCTTATAGTCTAGCTACAAAGAGGACAGAGTGTCTCTTCACAAGGAGCCGCATGGAGAGGACACAGGGCAACAGGTACAAGTTGCACCAGGAGAGCTTTCATCTCAATATAAGAAAGAATTTTTTTTACAGTGAGAACAATAAATCACTGGAACAACCTTCCCTAGGGACATGGTGGAGTCCCCATCACTGGAGGTTTTCAATATGTGACTGGACAGAGTACCAGATAATCTCATCTAGGTTCCCTTTCCCACAAAAGGTTGGACCATCTTCTGAGGTCCCTTCCAACTTGGGCTGTTCTATGCTATGCCATTAAACTCCAAAATAAGTTATAATGATGCTTGATGAGGACTGACTTTTGGGATGAAGAGCAGTATGTCTGAAATATCTCAAAAAAAGGAACTTAGCTGAGGACTCTCCTATCTTGAGTGAATACCTGAACCACAAGATTATTGTGCAAAACATGTTCTGCTTCCTTCTCCCCTCTTCAGCATTGCCTTTCAGAACAGAGTTTGTTACTCAGCAAGTGACTGTTGGAGTGAAACTTCATGTCAGATACATGCTCAAACACACTATCCAGTGATAAACTGAAGAAAGAGAGCAAGGAGTCTCTAGAGGACAGTCAGACTTTTTCTTCAGGTACAGAGATACAATTTTTTTCTCTGTTGTCTCTAAGAAAACTAAGCATTTCATTTACAAGCTGTAAATGCAGATTCAGAATTTTTAGGTTTTACAGTGCCTAACTAATCTGATTATAGCTCAATCCCTTTCCTGGGTCAGGATCTTCATTTCTCTCCAGCTGAGTGTCCCTGACAATGTGGGATGATATCACCTCTATGTCCCGCAAATTCTTCTTTTAAATACAAATATACTAAAATTATAAGCTTTTAAAAAGAGTTAGTTATGATGGGCCAGACAAGGACCACTAACAGACATATGAGTTATGCCTTGATACACTGCAGGGAGAATGCCTTTTCTCCAAAGTGTTCACAACCCTACGAGAGGAATATGGTTGCATAAAAAGGTTTCAAAGGTAAAGCATTTTTATTTCCATGTATCGTGCTTTTTATACAGATAGTAGTTTATATATTTTACAGTCTGTCCTGTAATTCCTGTTAATTATAATGGAAGTTATGAAAAAAGTATGCATTATAATTCATATACCCCAGAAATCTGACTTTTTAAGCCTGTGTTCTTTTACATTTATAAATGAAATTCATAAATCATTAGACTAGAAAAGAAATTAAAGAGTACAAACCCAGGGAATAGACTAAGAAGTTAAATAAGGGTGCCACAGAAATATTAGTCTGTTTTCACTCTCATACTGTGGGTGTAATGCACTGGAATTATGACAGTATGACTATCTTCTCTACTTGCTTTTCTCATTTTCTATGGTCAACATTATATTGAAATTATTGTAAGGGCAAACACCATTGTACAGTTACAAGTACTTTCAATAGATAAAGTATACAGTATAAAGTCACTACTGTTGCTAAGTAAATGTCATCTTTCCCAAAACTCACCAGCAAATATTGATCAAGAATCTCAAGATTTTCAATGAGCTCCAAAGTCAGAGTGAATTAGTTTATCCAGTTTCAGAATATTTATAGCTCCAGTTACGACATCACTATATATTGTCAAGCTAACTAAGGATGTGGAGTGATTTTTACGATTTTCAAAAGTGTAGAAGACGGCTACCTGACAGGCTACCTGCATGAACAAGATCCTGTGAGGTAAGGTGGTTTGCATCTCCTTCATGGAAAAAGCATGAACAAAGGTAATTCATGAGTACTGAGGGAGCTGGCTGAGGTAATTTTGTGGTCACTCTCAATAATCTTTGAACAATCGTGGTGGCTAGGACAGGTGCCTCAAGATGGGAAGAAAGCAAATGTCACTCCTATCTTTAAAAAGGGCAAGAAAGAGGACCCAGAGAACTACGAGCTGGTCAGCCTCACCTACATCCCTGGGAAGATGATGGAACAACTAATCCTGGAAAACATTTCCAGGCACATGAAAGACAAGAGTGTGAACGGGAGTAGTCAGCATGAATTCATCAAGGGGAAGTCATGCTTGACCAAGCTGATAACCTTTTATGCTTATAGTATTCTCTGAATATCATAGGTTCACATATCAGGAGGCACTGTTAGCAATTTTGACACTTGAGTTCGCAGTAAATGCAGTTACATAGCTTGCATTATGTCTTTCATGGTTATTTCTCCATCTTTTCACTCTCTTTCCCTCTGCTTTCTAGCTGGTTTTAGTCTTGAGGAACAGATACAGCCAAGAATGTCCCAGCTTCCATTGCTGCAATTACAGTCTTTCAATAAAATGTTTCCTTTGTGGGTCAATAGACAATTGGCCTACGTATCACTTTGTGCAGTGAGACAAACTGTCAGAGATTCCTCCACTAATTTTCTGTAATCAGAATGATTGGAAAAAAAGACTCTGAGGAAATTATCTAGCATTCTTCTCTTCACTTTACTGATCTATCTGACAATCTGTGATAACAGAGGGGAAATATCAGGAGCACAGTGGAGGGGTATTAACACTCCAGTCCTGAGTCATTACCTTTTCACCTGATCTGTCACAAACCATAATGTACTTTGCACTAATGGCAAAAATGGAGTTCTTGCTCTGCAGGTGCCAAGTGGCTGAAGATCAGCTTTGTGAGGTTCCTAAAAGCTATCATTCTCTACCTAAAAGTGGATACACTCCTGTACATCAAAGGTCTACCTAGTCAAGAATTATATGTCTAAGAGGGTCCCAGAAAGAACAGTTTAGAAAAGGTGTACAAACAGGGTAAGTATGCTTTACCCTGAAACTCTCCCAGACTCCAGAACTTTGCTAAGTGTTGGGGTATTTTTAGAAATTTTTAGTGACCCTTGGTAGATTTTTACTTTATGAATTTCCTTGTTTTCAGAACACTTTTTGTTCACTTTAACATTCACATTGTTCTGTAGCAAGAGAGTTCAAAGACTAATTATGAAGCTGTGAATAGCTTTTCTTCTGTGAAAAGCTTCTTTCTTTTAGTTTTGAACTTGCCACCTGCTATTTTATGCTGTTTGGAAGCATTGAACAATCATTCCTCGTTTGCCATTCCTATAAATGCTGTGATTTTATAGACTCATATTACAACATT
>VZTO01006487.1:0-12438 GCA_013400615.1 Syrrhaptes paradoxus
CCCAGCCAAAACCAGGACATTATAGCAATCTCATCTTTCCTTTTTGATCAGTGTGCTATTTCAGGTTACATTTAAGAATACCTTTCCATTTGCAGTTAAACAGGCTAAGTTTTTTCTGCATTCACAGGATAGTGACTGTCCAGTGGTCACTTAAAGTTACCTTGAGGAAGACTGTTTTATAACAATTAATTAATGTTCGCTATATGCCTAAGCAGGTAGATTTGAACTTAATAGTAATTCATTATAAACACTTCAGAACCTAGTCTCTTAACATCATTAAAGGTAAAGCAGGTAGGACTCCTCCTTGTGCATCCATCTTTACCTGTATTCTTCCTACTAGTTACCTTGTTGTCGAACTGAAAAGAAATCTGGTATTAGATGGGAAAACAAACTATGTGTTTAAATTGAGATCTCAGTTCAACTGCCTTACGTGGGATATTTGAAACATTAACAATACCCACCTGTGTGGGACTGTGTTGTTGGGTCTGGCTAGTAAATTTTCATTGACTTCAGGGCAGTGATGTAGTGAATGCTATTCTTAAGTATCTCCATGGGAGTAGTCCTGAGAGAGGAGGTAAATGTGAGGAAACAGTTGAGAGTTCTCCTTAGAGATAGTCAGTGTCCAGGAGAGGGATACAGAAACATACCACTAAAAAATGTAATTTTGAATACTTTTTCTGTTTTACTGTGAGAAATAAATGTTGTGGGCAAAAATGATACTGAGTTAATTATGGTTATCTGTGATGTTTAGGTAAATGAGGAGTGCTAAGCAGGACATGTGGCAACTGAAGTCCAAGAAAAAATTGNCCTCTTGCAGAGACATCCAGCTTCCTTTGCACAAGAACAAATTTGTTCCCCACAGCTTCCTCACATAATCAGTGCATGCCCTGCATCTCTCTTTGGGATGAAAATTATTTGAGAAGGGAAATGAACTCTTTCCAGCAATGTCCACGCCCTGCCCAGGTCAAGTGCTTTTGGAAAAGACTGAGGTCTGTAGGCTGGGAATTTCTGGGAAAGGTAGATATGAATTTTTCTCCAGTGTTAAATCAATAGATGTGTTCTGGTTGCTGACAAACACTTGTGAGAATAATACATATTCCATCTGGGAAAGGAGGAAAGCTAGAAGGAAGGGGCAATTATATAAAATTCCCAGAGCTAAAAGGTTTATAACACTTTGATATGTTTTTCTTCAGACTGCAATATGGCTTGCTCATGTTTTATAAGGTTTGGCGGTCTAAAAGGTCTAGTAAAAATAAATTTGTGTAATTCAAAAATTATATACAGCTGAAAGATCAACTGTCAAGTGGACAAAAATATATATCCTGAACAAAGAAACTGGAGCAGGCAAGAATTCAAAATGAATTGTGAGTCAGCTTTGCTAAAAAGAAGTCAGGACTAGTTTTTGGTGTGGATAAGTGCAGAAGAAAGGACTGTTGGGTTTTTTTCTTTTGTTTCGTTGTGGTTTTTTTTTTCCCTCTGTTTTGAGAAACTGAAATCTCAGTTCTTGCATTAGTGTGCATTTTAATTTAAAAGCAGTATTTTAGTTTTATCTGTCTGCAAACATATCTAGCTAAATGTGTTATTTAGTCCTCATTTGCAAAGGAAAGAAGGCTTAATGTGATCATTCCTTCTCAATTCTCCCCTCAACATTTAACATATTATTCCAAAGAAATGTGTGCTTAGCCCTTAGATGTCAAAGAATTCCTAAGTTGCCCCCACATTAATCGAAAACTTGCACCTTGTCAGATATCTGTGCATCATACCATGAGATGGGGATTTTTAATACTGCTGATTACAGAATTTCTTGTGTTATTTTTCCAGAGGCTTGTGGCAGACTGCTGCCAGAAGCAGATTACCCAACCTTTTGCAATCTTAAATCCTTGCTCTCAAATGCACATAGCTAAATGCATGTCGGTCTGACATGTGAATTCTTATAGGCAGATATTCTTCCAAAACTGGAGTAGTTTTCACTTCTTTGAAACAGGCATAGTTCTGAAAAAAAAATTTAAAAAAAGGAAAAGACACTGAACAGATCTGGACACTTATCCTTTGTTGAATAGCTTGCCGTTTTCTTTCCTTCCTGATTATAACCAGACTAACCTTTGGGGAAAGGGTCTGAATGTCCAGGAAAGTCCTATAAAGAATACTGAAACTCCCATACAGAATACTGAAAAGGTCACCTTTTGTGTAACGTAGAATTGTGTAATTCAAAATATGCAGTTCATAGAATGCCATTCAAGTTACCTCATCATAACAAGAATGTTTCTCCATAACTGATAGAGAAATAGTTCTCCCTAAGGTATTTTTCATCTTTTCTCTTCCTTTCTTCTTTTTCCCTGTTCATGTACATCTTGGCTTGGCATGCATGGTTTTACAATCACGTACTACATAGGGCAACACCATGCTTGGGCAGTGGAATAGATTTATTTGGTATACACCCTGTCTTATTGCTATGAGCTAGAATGAGAGATTCAATTATAAGCAGGTCACAGCCCATATAATAGCTAGTGTACGCGCTAAGTTTGATTCTTCTTATATCAGATAAAATATATTTTTGTGATTTACAGGATTGTTCAGTTGGACAAGATTTTTACAAAACATAGAATGTTCAGAAAAGTTTCAAGAGTTCTACAGGTGGCATTTTGTTTTGTTTTGTGTTTTTTTTCTTCAGATGTCCTGACAAGGAACGATCATAGAAGGGACAACCCAGGTTTGAACCATTGGACTGGGCTCAGTTTCAATGTGCTGTTGATGAAGGCAGGGGTGGTGTTTGCGTGTTTCCAGGAACACTGACATATGAATCTCAAAAGGTTTGGGAATTCATTTGAGCTTTTATATCCTAATCTCTTTGATCAAGAAATCTGACTCAAAATTCTCAGAATAAAATGTTTTCTCTTGAGACTTCCAGTGATCTTCAGAGGCTATGAAAGTAGCTGTACTTTCTGTATTTTGAT
The DNA here is from genome assembly GCA_013400615.1 of Syrrhaptes paradoxus. Lineage (NCBI taxonomy): Eukaryota > Metazoa > Chordata > Aves > Pterocliformes > Pteroclidae > Syrrhaptes > Syrrhaptes paradoxus. The sequence continues at coordinate 2,955 of VZTO01006487.1, forward strand.
GGTTGAAGAGCTCTGAAGAAGGCAGAAATGAGTTGTTGGGGTCAGGGGAAGAACAAGGTAGTAGCAATACCTGTCCCTCGGTGAACTCCAAAATGTTCTGCAACTAAACTTCAGGGAAAATTCTGGTTCTTGTTTTAGCAAATAATCGCATTACAACTCTCTTAGGCTTAGCAAATCAGAACTGACATGGAAAACAATGAAATCTACTGATTCTAAGATGTCTGGTATATTAAAAAGCTGGCAAATCAAGCATATTTCCTTTTATATATATTATCAAGCATCTCTCTCATCATGGCTGTTATTAAAGTTTCTAGTCTCAGATCAGCCAGGCCCATAGTTATTAAATAGAGAGGTGACAGCTTTGTGCTGAGACTAGGTGTTAGGAGCAACATGGCTGAAGGATGGGATGGGAAACAAAGTCTGACTGGCTGTTGGAGACCACCTATTCAAAGGAGAAATACATGGAAAAATATACAGTGGTAAGCTATTTTCCAACCAGCTTTGTCCACACGGAGGGGAGTTTTCAGTGTGACTGTGAATGTTTTAAGGCTTCAGAAGCCTTTCACAGTTCCTCTAACTTCAGCCATTTATACTTTTTTGTTTGTTATTAGCATGTTTTTCACTATCTCCCCTTAAGACCTGCATTTCTGGAAGGAACAATGCTATTTCCACACAAACTTTAAAAAAAATGCAAAGAAACAAAAAAGTGACCAGGCAAAAACTCCCAAACTTAAAGGATCAGTGATCTTTGCTTCTCAGGTAGATGGTGGAGAACCAATGAGCAAGGAAAGGAATAAAGCTTGATTTTCAAGAGTCAGCTCTCTTGTTTACCTTCTTTCCTCACAGCACTTAATTTGTGCTCATCTAAATCGAACAATTGTAATCCTCTATTTAGAGCAATGTCTGCTTCCAAACTTCTTGTACTTGGTTTCTATTTTATGTTTCTTATTCTGTTGAGAGCCTTGCTAACTACTTTAGGTATTCTTGGTGTTAGTAATGAGATAATTTATATTTTAATTAAACAGAGATGTTACAAAATATTACAATGGATGTGAGGAGCATTTATCTCTTGACTCTTGTCTCCTTGAATTTTCAACTGCATGGCACCCTGAAAAGTGGCTTTTGCTGTCCAAATCACACAGTGTGTCCAAGCAACGCTCTTCCTTTCATCAGACTATAATGTTGTTTTACCCTTTTTCTACTTAATGACTCTTGATATTTGAGTGAAATACATAATTAGGTATGCAGTGGAAATGGTACATCTGCTTTTCAAGTACAGTTTTTAAAAGCAAGATTAAAGGTTGGGTTTTATTTTGTGTTTTATTTTCCCTTGTCTTTATTATGCACAGTAATGACAGAAAAATAACCTAATCCTCCTCCCTGCTCCCTCTGACTGTTCAGGTAAAATCAGGCTACGCTGGCAATAATTCTTTATTTCGTTATTGTCAACCCACCACACCATCTCTACATACAATATACAGTAGCTTAATTTCATACACACATCACTGCTGAGATTGCTTAATTCAAAGTAAAATCACTTTATGATCTCCCAGCAAGAGGAAAATTAACTCAGCAGTCATATTTTTACACCTTAGAAAAGAGAAGAGTTAAAATAGGAAACATGAGAGACTGGAAAAACAGGAAAATTAAAACCCCAAAATTTGTTTTGTGAGTATGTTGCAGGGACATGGGGAATAACAGTGATTACAAGGGAGTGAATAATTTAATTTGAAAGCTAAGATGTATGCTGTTCGATTCCCCCCTGAATTGCTCCATTTTTAGTATATTACTAATTTTCATATCCAGTCACATTATTGTCTGGTTTGAGGTATGATGTTAGAGAACTTGTGCTGTGCATGAGTATTTTGTTTTAAACTTTAAATTCTCCAACCATGCACCTTATTAGTAATTTAGATTATTTCTACATAATTTACCACACATACCATTGTGCATTTGTAGATTACATTGTCAAGTTGTCTGTTCACAATTGTAAATATTTTTGTGATTAAAGCCACAATTTTCTAAATTTTTTTTTACGATCTGAACACTTAAAAGTTTTTGTCTTAGAAACACCTTACATTTGTTTTTAAGATTTCTTTTTGGTTTGTAAAATATTTAAAATTGGAGAATGAGAATAAAGTCTGCTATTTCCTGGGTCATTTAAGCATCTATTCAATTATAAATTAATGAGCACACATCTCATGATAATGGTGTCCAGTGGTAACTTGCTTCCCCCTCTCCACCCCATAAATGTGTCCTCCAAAAATAATGATTTTCCCTTTTACTTGCTATATAAAAATAATAAATTTCATTGCTGTAACATGCTTTGTCTCTGCCTATTAGACAGTAGGTGAAATGAAAACACAGGAAAAAGTTTAGAGGTATGTGCAGTGACTTGGTTCTCTCTGTTGTTTTGCCAAAAAAAAGTGCACAGACAAAATATTTAACAGCCTTTATCTTCTTAATTTGAAAGCAGAATGTCCTAAAAATGGCCCCTTCCATGCATGTTTGCTTTCAACTGAATGTACATTTATTGAACATTTTATTGTTTTCAGTTAAAGCCCATTGCAGTTTCAGTTAGCATGATAATCTCCTTTAGCAGGCACAGGTGGAGTGAGGAAGAACAGCCACCTTAGCAAAGGCAGCTGAGAAGCATGCTCAGCAGCAGTGCTGAATTCTTCAATAGTAGGATGAAATGCTAAATTCAAAAGGTGACTAGAAGTGTATGATAATTAATAATGGCTTATTTGACATTCTCAGGTGTTTCAGAAGGAGAGATACACAAAGCTTAATTAACAGATAGGGCACTTTTGTCTCTGCCTATTAAAAACAGAGTGCATACAATATCTAGTTGTTAGACTTCTACAACTAAATAGAAGACAGAATATTTTGCTTGAAGGATAGACGTATTTAGACCAGATCACCGAAATACATTTGGTCTGCCTGCAACAGCAGGAGGTGTTTCTTAATGTTTAGATTTAAAGGGAGATGAATTGCTTCTAGAGGATGAAGCTGAGGCCGTACCCTCAGCAGGAGAAACTTGTTCTTTCTGGCTTGGAATATAGAGCTTTGCAGCAGCCTAACAAGCCTTATTCAGTTATAATTTCTTAGCTCATATTTATTGTTGACAGAATGACTGTGGTGTCTGTTGGTGGGAAAACTAAGCAAGTACTCAATACACTGTCCATCACTTTGCATTTCTTGGCTTTTATTCAACTACTGTCCCTCTAAAGGCAATTTCCATTATTTACCCACCTTCTCCTTCTGCCCAGTCCTGCTGGGCATGTGTTTGTGTCACGTTTGTAATGTTCGTCTGTTGCAACAGAAACTAATGTGACATAAGACATTTAGGATCATGATTTCAGCACAAGATTCAGTAAGTAAATAAGGTTGGCTGAAGGTTTTCAGATGCAAACCCATCAATGCTAATATAAGAGTATGTCAGAAATAATTACAGAGAATGAGGTGGAAATAGATTTGTCTGAAACATTTAAAACTCTCCCGAAGTATGGAAACCTGCATGAAGAAACTGTTCTCTGAGGGACTGACGTGGCCTTGCACTTACTCAGAGTTTATAACAGCACTTACTGTGCTATTTTAATGGTGCCATCATATCTTCTGACAGTGGCATGTCCTTTGTATTGCTATAGTGATAACAGGATAAAATACTGGTTTTCTCGGTTGTTTAGCACTGCCACTGACTCACACTGCTGTTCCCTGAATAAAGTAGACAAAAAAAATAATTTCTTCTACTCGAATTACTCCTCTTATTTTTATACTCCAATTTAAAATGTATTTCCTATCCTCAACCTAAATCTGTTGGCTCTGTGATTCCTCAGTAGTTTCTGAAAGCTCGGTCTCTCTTCTCCTTCACTGCGAACGCCTGTACCGCAGAGCATTTGGCCCTCACAGAAGCAGCAGCTGCCAAGCTCTTTGTGCCAGGCTCTCTGTGCTCAGGGCATGACGAGTCCCCCAAGTACAGATGAAGGGGAAGCAGAGGAGAGGATTTCTGTAAGCCTGGAGAAGTGGAGCAGCCTGGCAAGGGTTCTCCAGGTGCTTGCGGTGAAGGGGTTGGTTTAACAGTCTACAACTCTTGTTAGCCCTCTTTTGACGTCACCTCAGTTACCAAATGCTGTTGGCAAGGAAAGATTTGGCTAGCCAGTCTCCTGTTTGCCTGCCATAGCAGTAGCTTGGCTCCCCTGGGGTGGCAGAGATAGGATCAGCACGGAGGCTGAGGAGGTTGTTCCCCTGCCAGAGGCCTCCTGTGACCTTGGGTGAATATGGAGGATGAATTGCCTCTACTGCCTTTGCCATGGCTCCGATAACCAGGGCCATGGATGTCATGTGGCTGTCACTGCTCATCAGCATTTCTGCCCTTCTTGGAAAATGACTGGTGACAAAAAGCCAAAATTATATGAACAGATTTGAAAAATAAACTGGTGTATACAGGGATGTTATTTACCTGATTTGTTTGAGATAAATGCAAACATGTTTTTGAATGCTGATGTAAAAATAAAATGCAGCTGTTGTAGTGCAAACAGGCTTGAATTGCTTTATGTTCTCAAGGTTATCTTCGCAAAGCTTAGATTTTGTTTGTTTTGAGAAGACAAACCCCTTTTTACTGCTTAAAGCTCATCTATGGACAGAAGTTATCTAATAAGCAACCTATGGCTTCTTCCAGTGGATACTTAATAGCTGGAATGTTAAAAGGGTAAAATATAATTTTATTTCCCATAATCATGTAGACTTGAAAGGCTTCTTGAGAAGAAAATATTTCAGTTACCAGTATAATGTGACTTATTTAATTCCAGATATAATTCCAGATGGTTTACATCTCACTAATTTCCAGTAGCATTTAATTTTATTTTTTATTAAAAATTGGTGGGATCCAGATTGTGGGCTACAGGCAGCTGCCTAACTTGCTTTGATATACCAAAGTGTTTTCTGTTCTCCTTTCTGCAGGAAAATGTAAATTATTAGTTGCTTGGTCATTTTGTCTGTTTTTCTATGTAGACAGAAATCAAGCAACAGTGATGATAAGACTAGCTTGTAGCAGACACGGATTACTGCTTGCTTGAAATTTGTCTCTTGCTTATTTGAAGAAAAGACGAAAAAGCACAATATCTTGTTTGCATTTTACTGAATATTTAACATTGTCTAACAATAACAAAAATTTTCCACAGCAGATGTGCATTTATACATTTCAAGGACATAATTCCTCACAATGCTTACCCCATCAACAGTTGCTGGGCATTAATGGTATTCTCTCAAGGGAAAAGTCTGTTATCTCTTTGATGTGAGTGGATCTTTTATCAACAAAGGTTACTAATCTAGTTGACTGAGACCAGAGAAGCTGTTAATTATTCTGTTCAGGTGTGCTTTAATGAAGTTATTAGCAAAGTGCAGCTGTGAACTTTCTTTTTACAAAATAAAGCTTGCAACAAATCTGAAACTGGATTTTGAGGGAACAAGTTCTGCCATTTGCCTGCAGGGTGGATTGCAGTGTTTGTGAGGATAGGTATATTTGTCAGCTTACCAATAATTTTCCCTAATGTAATACATGTAAGATCATTTCTGTTTTAATAATAATCATTATTTATGTTGGTAGCTTCTTTTCCTGGTAAATAATGGCTTTTCCCTCTGTCAATTTTTTACCTCTGGTTATATTTTGGTTCAACAACCAAACAGACCTGACTCAGATAGGGAACAGTGTGGATCCTCCAGTAATGAATGTTATTGATCCAAATCCTAAATTCTGGGACATCTGCACTACTTGTTGATGTTATTAGCAGGCAATATTTGCACATTGATTGTGGGTGACCTGAATAGAAAATCCAGTTGCAGAAAAAGGAATAGGATATTAGCTTGGGAGAACAGGGCAGTAATGGCTATATGGGAGTTATTTCTTCACAGAAGTACAATTTTGTTAAAAGGTTTGGGGGTTTTGTGCTTCTGTTCCCTCCAAGCACACATGAATGGGCAAAGAGGTGAATAGTATCATATAATTCTTCCATTCTCATCTATTATATTCTTCCATCAGTTGGTATCAACCAGTGGGAAAGTCCCAGTATCTTGGCATAAACATATATTTGAACCATGACTGTTGTCGGTTATTTTATTAATTCTTTTTTTAAGACAGTGTTTCACCAGTGCTATTCTAGCTTTTCTACTATACCATGCGGCATTCAGAGTCCCACTTTTTTACAGCTGTGGGAGCAAAAGCTAAATAAATAAATGTCTACGGACTGGCAGTTCCCCTGCCCTCTCCTACTCCCAATTTCTGTCTGCTGTTGGTCGTTTCAGCAAAAATCTTTCTGCACCACTTCCTAAATAATTATTTCTGCATTGCTGTTCAGCAGAAGTCTTCACTCATGTTTTCTGTTCAGATAATCATAGTATCTCCCAAGGCTCATATTTCATACACCCAGAACATATTCTTGTATATTTTCAGATAGATGGGCTTTGGGGAGTTTTGAGTAAGTGAAAGTAATATTCCCACCAGACATCTCTTAAAGAACAAAAGTCTTGTGGTGATGGATTTTTTTACCAGAACCAACTGTAAAGGGCAAGTTGTAGCCAGCAAGAAAGAGAGGTGTACATGATGGTGGGTTAAGGTTAAGCACAGTTTCTCAACAGGCTTACATTCCCAACAGGAAAAAAAGATTATCTGACTAACACTTAAAGAATGCATGTGAACATGCACAGTCTGTACAGTTGCAAAGTTATTGTATGCCTTCTAACACCTGAGGGCAAGTGTGATCTTCAGATAACAAGGCTTGTGTTTTCTCTTGTGGTCAGTTTAAAAAAAAATAAATTTAAGGACACACTCAGAAAGTAATAGTTGATTTCAACAGAGCCCTTGTTGCACTTTTCCTGAAATTTCCAGGATGCTCTGCTTTTCCATTCATTCTTACTGTCATGCCAGAACTAGTGTAGTATTCCATTTCTCCTCCTCTGTGGTGTTTGTAGCTATAGCTGGTGTTAGACACCAAAAGGCACAATTTCTTCCTGCCTCTCTTTTTTTCTGTAATAAATTCCTTCTCATATTTATTTTATACTAGGAAAATAACTCTGATCAACCTTAGGGATGGTGTTTAATTTTATGTAGCTATGCAGTCCTGTTGATTTAAACCCCTGTTGGTAGTATATTGTTGTAAGAATTCAACCTGGGATTATACCAGCCTATGCCATCTGTTCCTTCTGTGCAACCAGGGCAGCTGTTAAGCTTTGGGCTTTAAAATCATAGTTCACCACTAAAGCAATTGCAAGATTACAGGTTAGAAATTTGGTGAGCAGTATGCAAAAGCCTTGTAATGAAGGTTATTCTATTGTGTAAGGGAGGACCTGGGTTAAAGTAATGTTAATACTGTTCAGTAAAGTTGTGAGTTAGAATCATTGAATTACATAAGAAAAAATAGTGAGGACCGTGTTCAGAAAAAAAAATGAGGTATCACTGAGTAGTATGGCAGAATTCTTTTTAATTTCTTCAGAAGCGGAATTGATTTACCAAAGGCAAAGTTATTTTTGTTATTTTTTTTCCCTAGAAAGGGGAAAAATGTGGCTCTAACACTGTATAACTGAAGAAATCAGGATTACCACATGCCCTTTCAAAATACAGCAGTAAAAAAAAAAAAACAAAACAAGAACAAAAAACCAGAAAAAAATTTGAAGCCCCAAACCATCTCAGACTGGTGCACTGAAATTGTTTAATTTACAACTAATAAGATGTTATTGGAAATCTTTTGTCTTTTATAATTTACATGAGAAATTGAGTCTTATGGACTTTTGGCAGGAGTTCATTGTTCAGGAACTAAGTTTACAGCCTTATGAAAAGAGCACAGTAGCAGGGCTGTACTTGGCCTGGAAACCTTGGATTCTTGCTTGTTGTTGATCAGGTCAAAACAAACGGAGCTCACTACTGCTACTTGCTTAGGTCTTGATCTTTTTAACCCTTAAAGTATTTAAGTTGTGAGTGTATTATTAGGTTTTGGTTTGTTTTCTTTCAGGCTATAGAATTTTATTATGTTTAGTTCATACAACACTCCTCATTCCTTTCAACCCAGTAAAATTCACATAATTGTCTCCTAATGAGAGTCTTTTCCATACTGTGTTGTCCCTCATTTATAAACTCTATGAGACAGAAGAAATATTAGTGTCATTTTAATGTTTTCCTAGTGTGTAGTCTCTGAAAAAACTGTGCAATCCCAGTATGTTTACATTTTAATACATAGTCTGTTTGCAGAGGCTCACGCTAACTTTAGCAGTAATTTCTTTTAAAAATTCCTGCATGTCATATTTGCATTTAACCTCGAAAAATTATTCGCTGTATGAAACAGCAAGCAAGAATGCATCAATTGTTTTAAACCTGGGGGTTTTCTTTTGGTTTTTATACATAAGCAAATTGTCTCTCAAAAGTCTCTCTCTATGGCAAGAATTCTGTGTTTATTTATAATTTATGTCATATGAGGAAAACAGGAAAAAGGCTTGTTGCATGTGCTCGGTATCATCCACTTCGTGTATTACAGTACAGCACTTTATTCCTAATGTTGCTGCAGTAACAGAAACTTTAAATAATACAATGCATACTAATGTTTTGCTTTAAATTTCACTCATGAGAAACAAAGAAGCAAAAAGGATATCTTGCAGAATTAGAATCTGTATTTTTGCATCCTCATTTTGAATATTTAGTTTCTTTAGCATTGGGAAAGAAAACCTGTGTACGCACTTGAGATTTCATTTCCCCAGCCTTGCAGACAGTGGTAAAATTGCCTCCCTACTCCTGTTTTCTATCTTTGGTGGCTGTTTACACATCCCAAATTTTTTAGACCCCTTGCCCATACCACTAGGCTGGGACTTCTGTTGTGCTGCATGGTTCAAATTTTTGTGGGACTCCCTGAACTCCACAGCAGTCCTTCAACTGTATAGCTGTGGTATATTTTTTAAAAGGTTGCTTCAAGTTTATCAGTAGTAAAATCCCCTTTTAACAGACTGGAACTATTTAAAACAAAGGTAATGTATATATACAGCCATTCACAAGCTACTGCAGGTTCTGGCTGAGGTCATGCCAAGTAATTTTAGTTGCATTAGCGTGTGCCAAGCACAAATTACAGAAGCTAAATGAGGGGCAGAATGTACAGATCTAGGCTCCCACCTGACCTGCAAAGCACAATGTAACACTCCCCAGGAGACTCAGATCCCATGTTGTGACTGACCTTTCATCATAATTAGTTACTGTTTCACCACTCGTCATGCTTCACAATTTTTTTTTTTTTGGTGGTTTTATGGTTCTCTACAGATCACTCATTAAAATATGAAATGTTAATGAGCTTATTAGTGTCTCCTGTGAATACCTCCCTCTAGTTGGTGATTCCCTGGGGAAGCTGCATTTCTGAGGGAGGACTCGCATGTCTGAGATATAAAGTTTTTTATAAGGTCTTAGATGTACAGCTGTATAATTCTCTTTTATTAATAGTGTATGAGGATC
>VZTO01006491.1:0-15046 GCA_013400615.1 Syrrhaptes paradoxus
TTCTTAACAACTTGTTCTAGCTGTATTCAGCTTTTCTGCCATTTAATGTGTCTTCAAAAAGATGGTCTGTTTCTTTGCTAGAAGCAGCCCACTGAAGAGCTGGTTGAAGGAAAGGCTCATTTGCAGTTCTGATTCCTTTACCTTGGATCTGTTTGGCATAATTGTCTATGTGACAGTAATCATTAGATGCCTGAAATAGTGCTGCATCTATTTGAATGGAGCAAAAAGGAAGAACCTTCAAAAATAATAGGGAGGTACAGTACTAATAGTCAAGAATTTTCTGTCCCTGGAGTCAATGCTTTTATATTTGGATGAAGATTGAGCATCAAATGTAAGAACTGCAGCATGTGCAAGCCACACACACTAAAAATGAACAGGAAAGCAAGCATTTAACTACTGAAGGCCGAGGGACACAGTTGGCTCATTCTTTTATGTGACTAACAGACTGAAATACAAAACGCTGTTCCTGGCTTTGCCTCTGATGTTCTTTGTGAAACTTCATTCTCTTTAAAATCCTCAATGGAATTTGTTCCAGAAATGCAGGCTTTTATACTGCTACATCAACTCAACTTCTGGAAGCTGATTAACCTATCACACTTTTAACCTTATTATCATGTGTAACTTAATAGTGACATAAAAAAATGCATTTTCTGAAAATGAACATCATGTTTAACTGCAGGATCACTGGAAGGACTAAAGTACAGTGCTCTTTGCTTTCCTTGTGGCTCTGCTGTTATTTACTTGGGAACTACTCATCCTTCTCCCTCCTCATTAAGTCATTTGCCACCTGAAAATGTCACACGAATATGATTTTCTACTGTTATTGATCCACATCGACACAAAAATGCCATTTCCTTTTGCATTCTACATTCTGCCCAGAAATACAAAAAGATTTAGAGGCCTGGACCAGTATAGAATATCAGTATTCACATGCACATTTCTGGCAGAATTTGCTGCAAAATTACGGGTTGTTTTAATGCTATGGAATAGAAAAATGGCAGCTGCTGCTGCTACAATAAAGAGCAGCAAAAATTCCAGCTGTGGATATGCAATCCCTCTTTCAGTGTAATACAAAAAGTGATATTTCCTGTGACTAAATGCAATTTGCAACTTTGTTTTGTTTCTCTCTAATCTCGTGTTTTCAGCTACTTAACTTTCTTCAGGATTGAAAAAAATAGACGCTTAATGCACCACTCCCACAGACAAAAGTATCCATGGAATAATTAATGAAAGCTGTGTAATTTCTTTTTTCTATTTGTGAATCAACCCGTAATTTCAGTCTCTTCTGATTTCTGTATAAACATTTATTTTTAGCTTCAGAGATGAAAAGCTGACACGCTTGGTAAAGAGACATTCAAAAGAAATAAGGCATAGGAAAATTTTAATGGCTATTATATGTAAGTGTAAAAATGCAATCTGCATATAAACTCCAAGATGCATACAGGAAGAAAAAAATGCAGCTGACATGTTTAATCTATATTTCACTGGTAAATTAGCTACTGCAGGAATTTTCCAGTATTAGTAATAAAATAAAAGATGTGACACTGCCTTGTAGTGGACCTGACTAACTGGTGAAGGAAATGTAATGCTGTCCCATTCCTTTAGATTTGCAAAGGCAGAATGTAAAAACAGAATGTCTTGTGGCATTGTATTATGGACTAGAACACCGAGAGCTGCAACTTCAAATCTGGGCCCTCCTGAAGCTTCTGTGGACCTCTGCCACCTGTTTCTCCAAAGCTTTTTATGTCATAGGGAAAAAGACAGGTCACAACAGGTGACAGGTCTCAAGTTCCCACTGTATCCATCTCCACTTCAGCGATACTGGAAGGGTGACTGTCTGGCACAATGCTGTGACGAGGTGTGTGGGTACTGTGCCAAAGAGGAGAAGGATCCCAGGTACTTGTCCTCCCACAGCATGTACCTTTGCTGCTGTATCACCATGAATTACAGTCCATGTGGTTCCAGCTCATTATTTCTCTGGTCATATGGATACTTGTGGGTGTTGTGCTGTGCTGTGAGGGAAATTTATCAGCATCTGAGGCACTGTCAGGATTTTCAATACTTTTCCTTCTTGTACTGAAAGTATTGCCTCTCTCTCACAGATATTTTATTTCTCTGTTTGTGTCTGAGGACATTTATTTCCCTTAGCTATTCCTGTTCAGGGCACATTTGTCCCTTGACAAAGCATACAGCTGTCTCCCAGCTCATGGCTAAACTGAGGAACCCAGGAGTGTTCATTAGCCCCAGCAGCCAGGTGCATGTCCTGACTTCATCCTGACTTTTAGGTGAAACGGAGGATGATCACCCCAAAGCCCTGGAAGTCTGTCTTCCTGGCACACCTACGTTAACAAACATATTCAAGAAACTAGCACCTATAGTTGTATCCACTTGTTTTGCAATGGAGTTCCTGTAGGAGGGACTCGGTGGCAGAGGATGCACTGCCCTTCCAGGAAGGTCAGTGGGACAATATGGCCTATTGGCTGTTACCAGCTCACAGCCATTTGTCTCATGTCTTACTATCTGGTGTCTATGTGCTGCTTCAGTTGTCTCCTGCAGTAAAGCTGGTAAGCTGTAACTTCCTTACATCTTGACACTTGTGACAAGGAGAATTAAAACCCCTGAAGCACACAAGCACAAGCTTCCAAATTTTCCTCTCAGAAAGTTGTGTTGAGTTACAAGACAGCAATGTGAAGAGCTGAAGGGCTTGCTCTTTAAAGATTATCCATGCAGACACTGCCTGATCTAAAAGGAGTATGAAGGAAGGTGAAAGTTTGTTTGAAGATGAGGTCATAGCAGACCATGTGCCCCTCTGCAGTAAGATTGTATAGCTTGTTGCATTGTCTTAAACCCACAAAACAGGAGAGTGAACAAAACCCACACTGCATTACTTCTACAATAACCTGCAACAATTATGCTATTACAGAAAGTCACAGGACTAAATTAACCCCCTTAATTTTGAAAGCTTGTATACCTGGATTCTCTTTAAAATGTTGGCAACTAGATGTTAGTAAGACTTCAAGCAAGAAAGTCTCAAATTCTCTTCTTCAAAGCTTGACAAAAAGCCACAGCTCAAAATTAGCAAATAGAAAAGACTCAAAGGAGGCACTTATTTACTTGGGACAAAAAACTGAGGAGATTTATTGTGCAGAGCACATGTACGTGTACCTACATTGCTTCAGATTACAGCTTGCATAGAGAACAGAGGTATGAAATACCTGGCATTAGTACTCCGGCATTTCATTTCCTTCACTTCAGATACATCCTCGAATGATATAAAAATAGACTAGCATTACTTTCTGACATGACTAAAGATCGGTAGTTTTGATCTACATACAACTGCATTAATAATAGATTAAGGGTTGGTATCAAAGCATGATGACATGCTCCAGAAGGAAGAAACTACAAAGTACAGCTGTCAAATCACTCTCACTAGCTAAAGCAAGGGCGTACTAACCATATCTGAACTTCCAGGACATTTGATGGTCTTTAATGTCTCATTCCTAAGCAATGACTTGCATTGACATGACATGAAGTAGTATTCTCCTTCTTACTGACCTTGGACAGGAAAGGAAAGAAAATATCTTCTTCTTCAGGGGTGACATTATAATTGTGGAACACAATGCAATACAACAACAGCTTACAGAGAGTAGGAGGAACCATGGCATTAACATTTTGTTGATACTGAAGAAGTAGCATGTGACATAGCTTTATTTAGTATCCCAATCCAACTTCTCAAAGATTACCCAATATTGAACAGATGATGCCACTCCAAAATGTATATAAACTCTGAGTAACCATTTAACTATTTCTTTTTCCCTTGTAACTATACTGCTTTCTGAAATACACAACCTAGTCTGTCTGGCCTCTGTGTGTTTTAAAAATAGCTGTTTTGGTTTAAAAATAGCTGTTTAGGGACAGCAAAGGAAGCAACAAATAAAGACACCCCATCACTGTCTTCCCTCAAATAGGCAAGGCCATTCTGCCACAGCCCACTGTAACACCTGCAAAGCAGACATTTTTCAACACCAAATAGAAAACAGCCACACAGAAGTTATTAAATGACAACAAATGGCTAATAAGCATGGAGATCCCTTTTGTCACAAACAGACAGGATCTGCATGAATATTTATGGTAAAGACCCCCAACAACAAAATCCTAGATCACAAGTACTGCAAAGGCTAATGAGATATGGGGAAGATGAAGACAGGCCAATTTAACTATGAACTTCTGGTGACTAATCAGCAATCACGAACCAGGACAGTGACCTTTCCTGCTGCGTTTTCATTCCTGATTAGTTACTCCAATATGTATGCATTTCGTGGCTCTCAGATAAGGAAAGACAGAAGAGTTTTTCATTCAGAGTTAATTCACAAGTTCCAAAATAATATCACGTGGTGTTTTATAGGGTTTTACAACTTTTTGGACCATTGCACTTACTCATATTAAAAGACTGAGAAAGAGAGCCAATTTGACCACAAAAGTCTAGATTCTCCATGATTAGCCAAATGCAAGAGATACATACTGAAAATCCTAAGCTACAAATTTAGCCTAGATTTTCATTAGACTCTGACTCTGTCAGGATATTGGAGGAAAAACTGGGCTCCCAAGAATCTCCCCATAAAAACCCCCAAAGCCAAACATTAAAAAGAGATAATCATGTGATCAAAAAAAGTTAACCTCTTGTCAATATTTTTAACACACCAGGCAATAGTGTAGTGACTGGAAACATCTACAAGAGATGAAGTGAAGCAGAAAACAGCACTACTCAGACTAATTGTTTACGACAACATATGAGAACACTGACAAATTTGACAGGGTATTAATGGGATGAGCATTAGGACAGCAGAAGGCATTTCTCGCTGTACTAAAAAGCAGTGTGAGTTAAAAGGAAAGGGAAAATAAGCTTTAATATTTGGAGTCTATATTAAGGATCTGCATTCCTCTGTAAACAATCAGAATGGCAGTTATATGCAGAGTCCATAGCTGGACATGAAAGATGTGATTAACCAAGAGCAGCATAGCTTGGAGTGCTCACAGTGGACAGTAACCTTTTATTTATTGTTGAGGTTAATTTCCCTTTCTGAGGGTCACTAACTTGATCTTATTTGCCTGACTTACTATTGATCTTTAATCATAGCAAAAAACCTCTGTAAGTAATGCCTGTCTGAATGCAGCTAATTCAATCATATGACCTTTTCCATCTTATTTTCACCCTATGGCTATCTGACTTTTGCTAATCAGACAGCAAATGATTAGACTCTAAGTGGTACAGCGCACTCAATTATTTTATTTATGCATGACTGAAAATCATGAGATGCTAAATTTTTGTATTATTCTATTGTACTCTTTTCATGCCTTTATATAAAGAATTGACCACTGCAGTATCTGAGCTTTAAATAGTGATTTTTTTGGTCAAAAGAGTAATCCACATGCACAACGACTCAGGTAGTAAAGCTCAGATGCTGACTACTACTGTGGCAAAGGAGGCAGCTCTGCAGCCATCGAAGTGTCAAAACACTTAGTGACAGAGGAAACACTTTACACCTCCCCTGGTGCTTTTGAAAGAGCTACTTGTAAGAGAACACGTTTCTGCAAGTATATGTGGCTAATCCTGTCTTAGATGGTGATGTCTCCATCACAGATTTTCAGGTACTAATATTCCAACAACATGTATTTTCAGACAGTGCTGGCTTTCTGTTTAGAAACACAAAGATCAAATTTTCTCAAATCCAAGTGATGATAAAGGAAGCATGAAGTACTCACCCTCTCTGATTATCAGACCTCCAGCAGCCCTCATACCACTGCTTTGCAGAAGTTAATAGCAATCAAAATTTAATCAATGTGGAGAATATGGCAACTAAAGTTTTAAGAACTTTCATCAGCAAGCTTGTGGCAGAAACCAGACCTCTTGACACTCTTGCTCTTTCCACAACCTATCTGGAACCTTATTTAAAAAGCAATTGTTACTATTAGATTATTATGCCAGGAAGAAGCCTACAGTAAGGAAGTAAAAACCAGGATTTCTGAAAGGTTCTTTCTTCAAAAAACAGAAAAGTTATAGTCCATTCTGGTGTGAAAGGTTTTGCAGAAGTACTAAAACTACAAAACTTCTGGAAATTCTGGGGAAATTGCTGAACTTCTGCTGAACAACCAAGTTTTTAATCTGCCAACACAGTTCCATCACTCAGCAGTTAATTTCTCTTAGATTGCATGGCAGCAGTCGCGGCAATACTTGGAAGTAATCAAAATCTGCTTTAATCAGCTATCACTGGGATCTGAGAGAGGGCAATAATCCGGAGGATGGCACCTCTTTCCATGAGAGAGGCTGCCATCCAGAGGGACCTGGACAGGCTGGGGAAGTGGAACCATGAGAACAACCTGATGAGGTTCAACAAGGCCAAGGGCTGGGGCAATCCCAGGTACTTGTATAGACTGGGAGAAGATCTCCTTGAGAGCAGCCCTGTGGAGAAGGACTTGGGGGTCCTGGTGGATGAGAAGCTGGACATGAGCCAGCAGTGTGTGCTTGCAGCCTGGAAGGCCAACTATGTCCTGGGCTGCATTAAAAAAGGGGTGGCCAGCAGGGAGAGGGAGGTGATTGTCCCCCTCTGCTCTGCTCTTGTGAGGCCCCATCTGGAGTACTGTGTCCAGGCCTGGGNAAGAAGCTGTGGATGCCCCATCCCTGGAGGTGTTCAAGGCCAGGCTGGATGGGGCCCTGGGCAGCCTGCTCTAGTGGTTGGCAACCCTGCCCACAGCAGGGGGGTTGAAACTAGATCATCTTTAAGGTACTTTTCAACCCAGGCCGTTCTATGATTCTGATTCTATGATTCCATGATAATAATGTTCATGGTGACTTAATTTCCTTGCCAGAAGTATATCTTTATTTTTAATAGCAAAATGTACAGCTGGGTCAAAGATAATTTTACAAGTCAGTATGTAGGACCAAAAAAATGTCCCTTATGAAATCAAATCTACATTCTACCCATGTATGCCTTGCAGCATTACATATTTATATGAACCAGAGTAAAACAGCTAATTCATTACACAACACAAGACAGTGATTTATTAATCCTTTGTTGTGCTGTGAGAAAATCTGGAGTCTCAAATTTTAGTCTCATGCAGTTAGGTTTTCCAGCATCCTTTCAATTCTGTCCAGTTGGAAGAAGCATCTGACCCCATACAGAACACGTTCCTCTATTCATCATGCAGAGAAAAGACGGATCCCTATTCTTTAACCTTTAATTAGTACTTAGCTACATTATGCATGCTGAGGGCAAGATTAGCCATAAATGCTTCCAGGGGCACTGCACACTTAGTAGTAACCTCTGCACGTAGAAAGTACGTATTTCACCCAGAACCAGCGAGTGGAAAAATATGTAGCAGAGAGGGTTGGACAGCATATAATTAAACTTGCTTTGCATATTAGGTGAGCAACTAAAGTAGAAACCATTACTCTCTGTCAGCAAAGCAACTCCCAAGGTTGTTGCAGGCAGAACCACAGAGAATATGTCTTGCAATACAAAGTATACGCTGCGTATGACCAGTGAAAAAAGAGGCTTTTTGTTATGGCAGGGCTGAGACATGCAAATACAAGAGTAGATTCTGCAAGGTGCTAAAGTCAATAGGA
The DNA here is from genome assembly GCA_013400615.1 of Syrrhaptes paradoxus. NCBI lineage: Eukaryota > Metazoa > Chordata > Aves > Pterocliformes > Pteroclidae > Syrrhaptes > Syrrhaptes paradoxus. Next base: position 7,625 of record VZTO01006491.1, read on the forward strand.
ATTGAGGGCATCCAGCACTTAAGTGAATTCACACAGCAGGATATCAGAACGGTCCTTGTTTTAGTTATTTCAGGCAATCAAATTTAAGTGGTTATGCTGAGTTTGTTTTACTCATTTGATGTTTGCTTTATCATTCCAAGATTTTAAAGCAGTGAAGCTTTCCACTGTCTAGTCAAATTACCAGATGTAAATATGACATTTTCTTTAAGGATATGATTTTAGAGAGCATGCTGATTTCATTATACTATACGGTGGGGAAAAAATACATTTATAATCTCAAAATCTCATCTAATACAAAGCAATCATGCACCAAACAACTAAAGCAATAAGTTCTGACTTTTTCTGTGTTTTTTTTTACAGGAATGTCAACACTTTGTAAATCTAAATACATCATCATGGACTCACACTCACTAACTTAAGCTATGAACATTTTTTGTGAACAATACTTTCTGCTTCTAGATTCATGGCATTGAAAAGTCAACTAATAATGATGCTTAAAAATTAATTTATTTCAGGTATGCTATAACAACTATAATCAGCTATAAATCCTTTTGCCCTATTTGCATTTACTGAAATTGCCTTAATTGTACTGCTGCCTAATTATGAAACTCAGTCTAGAGGGGAACTCGCAAGAAGCAATGATGCAGAAAGCAGAGGACAGTTTATTCCACTTCATGGATTTACAACTTTCTACTACCGCAAACCATTTGGAACAGACTCTGTTTGTGAGGTCATTAACATGTAAACAGTGTTACACTGAAGACACATGGCAATGACCTACTATGCTAATGAAAAGTGATATTGAGTTTACTAATTCAGATAAGAGTACAGAGATTGCCTTTTCTCTAATGTGCAAAGGCCTGTCACAGAAATAAATGCATGGTCCTTGTTGCAATTAATTTGATTCTTGTTCTTTTAAAGCTTTACTTGTAGATTTAATTAAAGCTTTCATGCAGCACACACTTTCAGGAAGTATCTAATGTTTAATGGCTTCTTCTAAACTGAAGAAATGAGTGAAGGTTATGGTGCAAAACCAACAGGTAATCATAAAATGAAAAGCTGTTCTTAATAGAGCAAGCATTATCTTGTTTTGACATAAGTAAATACACTGTACTGTGGGTGCTGGAATATACTTCTAATAATTAATGTTACATTGCAACTTCCCTGGTGACATCATTTTCAATCGCTTAAGATAAAATTTTTCTTTCTTGAATGTAAAATATTGCACACTAAGTTTCAATCTGAAGGTGAATATTTTTAAAGCCTTAGCAAAATAAACTTTTAGATAAGAAAAAATGAGCAAATAAAACCAGTTCCTGTTTTCCCATGAAAGTAAAGAAATAATCCCCAACGCAAAAAATTCTCATGTAGACATTCCATTCTTTTCCTAATTTTACCATGTTAAGAATTAAAGTCTATCTAAGCAATAGCCCTTTAGTAAATATCAGGATAAAAAAAAATACGGAAAAAGGTTGCACAGTAACAGAAGAATATTCTGACTTTCACAGATTTGCCCCTCCTTCCCTTCTACAGGTTCTGAGGAGAGAGATGGTAGGATGTGGAGCAACAAAAAATGAGGAGGCAGCCCTCATTAAATCTTAGGAGACAAAGCAGAGGATAGAGAATAAAATAAGGCCATTTTTTCAGGACAGGACAGACAATAACAGATTGGGGGTGGGGGTGAAAGGGGCTAGAGGAAAAGAGGAGTAAGTAAAAGGAGGAGCAGCAGAAGAAGAGAAACAGAGATGAAAAAGGAAATGGTCAGTAGAATATGAAGGTGGGTTTAAGATCTGGGCATGCACATTAGCAATGAAAGAGAAAAAGAAGCTGGAAGGAAGACAACAACAGTAAGATCTAAGGAGTAAGTTAGGTAAAACCTTTTGCAGACAGAAAACTGGACAAGACACTTCTATGAATGCACAGCACTCTTGCTTCAGAAGAGGTTTACAGTGCTTTGGGTTCCAACAAAAGGCAGCTGAAACTGTACTACCCTCTTCGGCAAAAAAAACCATACCTATTCTTGCTGCAAGCCTCAACATGCTTAGGGCTCAGCGTGCAACCAATGTACCTTGTTCTCCTTTTTACTTATTTTTCTTAAGCAAACAGTAGGTAATCCCTGATGGTTCACTAACATGCTTCTATTTTTCCCGTAGTTTAAAATACCTTCTGCAATCTTAATCTGGAGAATATTGAAATGCAGACATGACTCTTCCCTATTTGGTAAGCAGAAAGTAAAGTTCTACTGCCAGTAACACGTGGATGTTATAGCTACGGATCAGGGCTTTACTCTATGATCTATCATAAATGTGACAATCTTACCTTAAAAAACTCAGTAAATACACAGCATTCAGTATTTCGTCTGCTTTTGAAAATAAACTGTAAGCCATGAACCTGGTCCCTTTGAAGTGATCCTTCCATGGACAATTGCCAATAAGACCATAAACTTGAAAATACATTCCATTATACCTAAAGCATAATCCAATAGACTTCTCTAAGCAAACTATCTAGCCTAATTAAACTGCTACTTGCTGCAGCCAATATGCATGCCTTATTACACCCAGTATGAACAGGCTGGCCAAATCCAAACTGGAAGACCTACTTTTGGCTACTGACCTCACCATGCAGGAGGAAAGCACACTATTACTTTGCAATGGGAGAGGTGGAGTGCGTAATTGCTCTAAACCAGCTGATCCTCTCATTCCTGTACAACTGTGAAGTGCACAGGTTAGCAAATGTTTTGCTTTGCCTTTTCTTCAGGCAAGCGAGAGATGCCAGATCACTGCAGCCATCTGGTTGGCACAGGAACTAACAGAATTGCGCAATTTCAGGTAAAAAATGCATGAAAAGAATTGCACCTTTTTCCTGAGGAAGAAGTCTTAAAGTGAATGAAAATGATTCACCTTATACCCTCTTTGAAAGTCTAATTCAGCAATGATGGTAGATAATGGCAAAATCTCAGTGCCTACAATGATTGCTGTTGACAGCAAGCATGACTGATTTGGGAACCAATTTTTTTAGGAAGTTACAAATATTGTCAACAGGCTAATCAAGGCATTAATTCAACCCACAATTTTATAAAGACAACCCACCCTGGTACACTGGTAACATTAACTGAACAAGACTCAACATGGGACGGCAATACAAACACTCAAATACAGAGGCAACTTCTTCACTATGCACAGTTGTTCCTATCCTCTTTTCCCCTCCCGAATGTATGTATTATGTCTTGGCGTTATATATAATAAAGTTAGGATTTAAGGCTTATCCTATAAGAGTACATGGAGTCCACAATTTCTAAAAGCAATCTCAGTATTCAATTTAAATCCCTGCATATTAGTTCAGAAAAGCAAGACAAAGCTTTCAGTAGCATAGAAAGAACCAAGATGTCTCTAGAGTGCACAGAACTTTTTATTCCCACAGTTACATTGGTTACCACACTAAATGTCTGGTACCTTCACAAAACAAGCAATGTAAACTGAAACTGTGCCCTTAAGGACAGAAAAATCTCCCAACTCAGCTCATCTGTAAATTTATTCCTTGACACTAAGGGAACAAGGACAGTAACTGAGTGTGATTGTGTGACCAGCATAGCAATAAATCACTTCTGATACTTCGCCTCACTCTCTCTTTAGTACCTGCTTGTTTTGAAAAACCCAAACTTGCAGCACATTACAGATTATGGTTTCTCACTCAACACATCCGGGCTAATGTGGTTTTGAAAAATCTGGGTAACTTCAGAAATGACTACGGGTTTCCCACGTGTAGGTACTGGAAAAGGAATTTGGTGTGAGTATCTAAAGACGTCCAGAAAAGAGGAAGTAAAGTGGAGCTAGCCCTCCACATGAATGATCTGATCCCTATTGCATCTCAAGAAAGCTATTTCCTATAGTCATATCACTGCCATGGGGGGGCTCACAAACTTCAGGAAGTGCAAATAAAATTAAAAAAAAAAGGGATTTACTTATTGGTGGTCTGAGTGTTAAGGATTATTTGCGATTTCTTCTACAGAGAAATGGGAATATTAGCCTTGGCTGTAAAGCAATACAATCAGATCCAAAAGAATCAGAAGATAAAGGAATCACCATAAGAAATAATGACTTCAGACAGATTTTAAAGAATGATGTGGTCTATTTTAGCTAAAAATAAAATGATGAGATTGTTTGGTATCTCTGTATGAAAGCTAGATACTGTATCTCTGTATTCAAAGCATACGGCACATAGCCCACTAATGTATTTTTCAGCTATGGTGACTTAGTTTAGTGCTATTTTGGGCACTGCATATTATCTGAAAATTTCAATATATTGGCATTCTAGACTTTGCTAGATACAACGAAATTCATGGGACAGCCCCAAATCATTTAAGTCTAGCTTACAAGACAACTACAGAAATCCACATTTATTTTGGGTTACATGATTCTATGATACAAGTCTATGTAAGTACACATATTTAAAGATTCAGAAGAGATCACAGGCTTCAGTCTAACAGATCAAACACATCAAACAGTTAAAACACACTCATGTTTTTCTGTTCAGGGCTCTCCTCCAGCTGCAAGGCACAAACTGATTAACTTCTAGTTCCAGAAGCAGCCACAGTTCAGGAATACTGGACTGCTTCTAACCTGTCTCACTATTTTCAAATTACTACAGAAGTTTAAAATGTGATGACTCCATATTTCCTGGAATTCCTTTCACTGTTCAGAGTTTCAACACCATTGATTTTTTGGAAATTTTATGACTCTGATTGTTATTGTCATTTTGCAAATCTGCTACCCTTGTGCTTTCTGCCACAGGTACTAGGTCAATCTCAATGGTATCGCGGAACAGGGACACAAATTCTGCCTCTGTACAGAGCTCCAGAAGCCAGCACTGAGAATCTGCTATCAGGGCAAAAGACACAGAGATAACTAAACTAGGAACAGAGTCCCAGGATCCTGAGCTCAAGTCAGATACATAAGAAAAGTGTACTTCAACAGGGATCCAAACTACCAAATTCTCATAAAAAGGAGGGTATGTTTTTATTCACTTTATATGAAAAAGTTCAACGTTTGTAGAACTGATTTTCTTGTAGGAGGGATTTTGTTCTCTTTGAGTCATATATCAAGTACCAGGCAATAGGACCTCTGGTCCTCTACAGTCCCTTTTAGTACTGTTTCAACCTTCTACTAGGCTTCTGGATTGAGATTTCCACACAGAGGACATACCTGTGATTCACTTCTGTCCTAAATCACCTAAACAGATGATTAGTGCTGGGACAGACAATATCGGATTTCATACTATTAAGATCTCAACATGATTACTGTTTTCTAAGAACACCAGGTAATAATTCTCTCCTGTTTCCCTACATCACCTTTCACAAGTTGAAATTACTTCTGAAAAGGCACAAAAATAGAATAACATGCACCCAGCCGCTGTGCAGCACTGTTGTTGCATAAGTACTTAATTTCAACAATAATCATAACATACTATTTTAATATCAAGTTCAAACTGAGGGACAACATCAAAAGCTACCTTCACAACTTTATATTTTAGTTGGATGTACATCCTACTCATAGCAATGAAATCAAGCTTTTTCTTGAAAGCAACTTATAATAGCTGCTATCTGTCCCAGAATTTGGGGTAAACTGAATACCCCAAACTCTCTACCAGGTGCCAGTATCTCGAGTAAACTCATATGGTTAAAGCACTCATTTTGTTTGTCTGGTGCTTGAATTTGCATTAATCTAGTCACATTAGCTCCTGACTAATGATTTCCAAGGGCAGAATCTTTATCAAAATGAAAATCTCCAATATAAGAGTTAATGGCCATTGGTCAGTACAGTGGTGCTCACGGCCACCTGAACAGGCTTGTCTAGTGCATTTAAGCATAATTACACAATAAACTACTAACTTACTTTTCCTTCTCTGGTCAATGTCACAGGGGTTTTGCCCATCAGAAAATGTGTCAGGAGAAAGCAGTCATGCCAGCACCAGCTGCCATGCTGAGAACACCAGTCATTACAAGTGTCACTAACAGCACCATCTCCATTCTTCTTTTTTCCCACCAGGAACTGACTGCAAAGTCAAAAGACCTGCTGCAGAGTTAACGAGCACTATTAAATTTGCTCTAATCTTAAAAACAAAAGAACTCATACAGGACTCGCTACCCCACACAAAAAAAAAAAAAATCTGCTGCCTGACTGAGGTGAAAGTTAAAAAATGCACCAGTTCTCAGGAAAGCAAGAGTGGGAGGAAAGGCTCTAGCAGAGGCACTTAGGCCCATTAACAAGAAGTATAATTCTCAATAACAGAAGTCAGCTTCTTTTCTGTAATGTCTCTTGACTGGCTAACTAGTAAACACAAGACAGCACGGAAAAAATTCTCTGCCAAATATGCACAGCTGTAGGCCCACCTCTGATGATTCATCAGCAGCTCTAGGCATCTGCCAATTTTTTCTTTTTTAATTTTAATTTAGGATGGATCTAGAAGTGGCAGAGATTGCAGTCTACCAGGGAAAAGGAGTCCATAGCACATAAGGAAAGCAGCACACAAGACAATAGTAACTATTTCAGTGCATAGATGCTTGCTTGGATGTCACAGCTTGCATTTACAATGACTAATCAGTAAATCTGAATATGATACTCAGTATAGAAGTGGTAAATTAGAAATGGCAGAGTACTTCAAATTATGTTTCTCAAAATACAGAACATTTTATAATCCAAACCAACTTCCTCAGCTAAAAATAAAACTGGCATGAATTCTGCATTCATCTAAGATTTCCATCAATTTCAATGAAATTGCATGGTGCATAAACAGGTGGAGAATTTGGTCCAAAATATTTCTTCTTACTGAGGGCCAATCTTGTCTGCTCCTTTCAGGGCTCTTACTTCCCTTCTTTCACCAGACAGGGAGCAAAACAATATATGGTCAAGATCACACAGTTTCTTTTGGAAGAGTTAATATACCCAAACTACAAAGTTACTGAATTTGTATCACATTTACAAAAAGCAGGTCTTTTCTTTAAGCCACTGTGAGACTATTCCAAATAATCAAGAGAAGACCTATTCCATCCACTATTAACAGTCTCTATGATTGCAAAACTGGGGAAAAAACCTGTTTGTAAAACTTATAGAAACATTTCAATTCATATTTTCACATCATCAGTGGAAAGGAGGAAAAAAGATATAATCTGATTTCTTTGAATAATGAAATAATGAATAATGTAACAGTGTTTCATTTAATGTTCCATTTGTTTCAATTTTGTTTTTTGACACAGTCTTGAGACATGAATATAATAAAATATTAATTTAAATATATTTACTTATTATGGCAACAACAACATGACATTTAAATGGTCCTGAACTGAATTTTTTTTTTTTTAAAGCCTATTTAATGGAAAATATGGTCTTTTCATCTTGGGAACAAATTTTGAAATACTGTATCTGT
>VZTO01006493.1:0-22940 GCA_013400615.1 Syrrhaptes paradoxus
CTGAAGAGACCCAGCTCCCTCATTCCTCAGCAGGGAGGATTTGCAGGTGCAGCTGCAAGGCTAAATGCACCTTCTGCCACTGACCGGCAGACCCAATATTAACTCTCAGACTCTTTATGATGAGAAATACTGCCATGGAGTGAGATAAACATCAGCACAGGCTAAAAAAAGTATTAAGTGCATCCAGATAGAAAGAAGGAATGGAGAGGCTTCCTCAGCATCAATGCACTTACCCCGTGTGACACAGGTGTCACCATCCCCATGCAGCCCAGGGCACCGTTGTCTCCCAGCACCGCTGGATCTCGGCTGGTGGGTATCCTTGACAGCTCCAGCCTCTGCTTTCACCCCCTTTGGCAGGCGGGGTTCGCTGGGTTAGTGCCAAAGCTGCGTTCCCAAGGTAGCCCTGGGCTCTCCCTTCCCTGGGGCCATTCGGATGCTGCTCAGCGAGGTCCTGGGGAGTTTCTCTCGGCTCTAGCACTAGCGCTGCCATAGCTTGAAGAGCAAGAGGAAGGAAGCTCTCCTCCTCCTCCTCATCTTACTGCCGGGCTGTGGGGGCAGGGAGGGCAGGATGCTAGGGAAAGTGCCTGGGAGGCAGAGACAACCACCTCTGTTCAAAAACCTGCCCGTGCCTGTCCAGACAGAGCCTCTCATGAGATCAGCTCACAACCGGCTTCACAACAACACGCTGGAGGAGACCCTGCCGTGTGCTGCGGAGGGAGCCCGCTCCTGGCCATGGAGGGGGCACATTGCAAACTGGAGACAGCCTGGACCTGGGGGGACTCAGAGGGACTTGCTGCTCCATCCCCAGAGCCTCTGGGACTTTGCCCACCATCCAAATCCCTGCCAGGGGCATAGGCAATGCTCCAGTGGTCTCCATCTTCAGCAGAACTGGCCTAACACCAGCTCAGGACTGTGTTTTTGCTAGTCAGGCATTTTATATTAGCTTAACCACTCCCTTGACCCCCCAGGGAAACTGGCCCTTCTGCTTGCACCTGATTTACACAGTGACAACCAAGCCTAGAAATTGGTCCCAGCCCCAAGATAACACCAGGTCTGCTGGGCTGATGTTGATTTGGGAGAACCCCAAAGAGCCTCAGAGGAATTGCTGGGGGTTCACTCAAGCAGGAGCAATCCCAGGAAAGATGGTTTTTATGCTCCTGCTTCTCCAAGTCCTCCCAGCCTTATCTTTAAGCCAGTTATCAAGCTGGCCCTAAACTGGCATCAAATCAACCTGGTTGGGATCAGCTGTTTGTAAATGTGGCCGTTCAGCCTCTGCTTTGGGGATGTTTCCACAATCACCCTTGCTGGGCAGGAGGCTTTGCTGGGCAGGAGCAGCCCCCACGGCCCAGCTGCCTGCCACGACCCCAGCCCAGCCCCACTGCGGGCAGGGACCTGCAAACCCCCAGGAGCCCGGGACTGGTGTTTGTGCCGCTCTGGCTTGTGGAGGCATTGCAGAGTGTGGGAGGGTGCTGGAGACTCTGTAATTATAGCCTGTGAATTGCAATCCCACAGTTTGCAGGAGTTCTGGGATATTTCCTGCAGCAACACCTTGGTGACAACGTGGAGACTGGGAAGTTGGTGCCTGGCTGCAGCAAGGTGCAAGCTTTGGCTCATTAACCCTTGTGTGACTGGTGACTCCTCTTCGCCTTCTGTAAATGGTGGGGGAAAAGGACAGAAAAGAAAAAGACAAAAGTGGAGGAAAACACCCAGAGATGCCTTCGGTGACTGCGGGGCTCAGGGGAGAGCTTGGCTGGTGCCGGTTGCCTGCTGGGGTTTGTTTCTGCCCCTGAGCACAGAGCAGTAAATAAGGTGAGAAGTTCATCTGCTCACTTTGAATTTTCTCCACCTGAGTTAATCCCCGCTGTGCGTGCAGAGGCACAGTTCCTATCACCCTGCATTACCCCCCCCCCCCCCCCATCCCCTTTACTCTAGAGGGGCTCATACCGGGCTCCCAAATTTAGGGATATTGTCTGGAAACAGGATCCTTCACTCTCTGCATCCCTGTTTGCAGGGGAGAGCAGCAGCAGGGCTCCGCGGGTTGCTTTTTAATATGTGTAGAGCGCTCAGAGACGTTAATGATTTTCAAGCTGAAAGTATTAGTTATGCACGTTGTTTCAGCATCGCCTATTATCTTAGCATATTTATTTATTAAGTATATCCGCATTCTCTTATTTCAGAGGCAGCACTGCCCCGTTTGTCCCCTGCAGCCTCAGCTGTGGTTTCATTTGCCCTCCTGCTGCGGTGCTTCCCCTGCTCTCCTCATTTATGCAGACTTTCCCCCTGACTAACATGCGTGCCTTCACGCTCCGGGTTTGTACATGCAAATTGGGGACGAGGTGTGTGGGGTGCAGCACAGGCTCCCCGGGCAAGCGGTGCCGAGCCAGGAGGGCAGCCGGGAGCTCTGGGCCAAAGGCACCATCTCACCACCCCACCAAAGCCCCTGGTGATGCTCATCGCCACCCATGTTCCTGCGCTTTTTGGAACGTGTTTAGCTTTGAAGATAAATAGAAAACCACTTCCATCTGTTGCTTTGTGAAGCATAAGGGAAGCAGGCTGTTGGTCACTCCTCTTGGAGGACGGCTCGCCCTGCAGGTATTGCCAGGCTCCCTGGCAGTCCCGGGGGGTCTCTTAGCTTGGCTCCTGAGCAGTCCTCCCCCCGGAGCTTCGGGAGCTTTGCTGAACTTAATTCCCACAGACCTGTGACAACAGTACTGGATTATACCTTTCTTGCTGAACCTGTAACACGCGGAGGCTCGGGCTGCCCCGAGTCTGGAAGTCCATCACTCACCCTCTTATCGTAACTCGTGGAGCCAACGGGCTGTTTCCTCCGGAATAATAAATATACCTGGAAACAGAGGTTAAAACAGGGCCAGAGAGCGCTGGGAGCACCGGGGCAGGCAGCGGCATGTTCACATCGCTCCTTTGCTCTCTGTGTCAGCTCCTTCTGCTCCCGTGCTGCCCCAGGCCTCAGGGGGGATGTGGGGACAGACACTTTTAGCCCCTCCTGGGTGAGGGGAGTACAAGGTGACAGCAGGGCAGGAGCCACGGTGAGCACTTCCCTGAGACAGTAAAGAAATCAGAGAGCAGCTAAGGAACATCCTTGCACAAAGCTTTGCCCTGAGTGTTTTGCTCTCCCTGTCCGAAACGGATGGGGTGACTGGCAGATGTAAAGTCTAACCGAGGGGGAAATGTTCCCCATTCCCAAAACTGCCTGAAATTTGGATTTTTACATTCCTAAGTACCACGGGAAATGTTTGTGAAAAAGATACCTAAGTGACAGGTGATAACTCACACGAAGTACCGGAGCAGCAGCTTTTCACACAGCTGGGGTTTCTAAAACCTGGAGAAATTTAGTGTCTTCACATCTCTGCTCCTCTGTCAAAAGTGATGGCAAAGGTCAAAAATGAGCGTGGGGAGAGAGGGGTGCTGGTCCACAGACAGACTTGCTGTGCCTGACCACAGAAAGAACTAACAGCTTGCAACAGGCAGGTGAAAACACTGGGGCAGCAATGGTGAATCCTGCCGTTGTGTGCGCACGTCCTTCCGTGCAGCTCTTTACCATGCCCAGCACATGCAAAAAAAATATATCTGAGCTTGAGCTTCCCCATCATGCATGCGGGAGCACTTCGGGCTGGTTACTCATAAGAAATGGCAGGAAAGTTGGGAGATGTTGGGAGGTTTTATAGCATAGCACGATTGTACCCAGGACTTCAGCGAGGTCGTGCTGTAGATAAATAGATATTTTTCCCCGTCGTGGCTGGCTTTGGCTTTCATCGCATTGGCGAGAGCAGAGCAGCAGGTCTGAGCCTCCCACCCGGGTGTAACTCCAGTGACAGGAGTTGTGAAACCCACACAAGTGAGAGCAGAGTTCGACCTCTGGCTTTGAAGTATCCTTGTCCCAACAGATTTATCACTGAGGCCACACGAAGGCCTTGAAAGAAAGGAAGCGGTTCTGCTCTGCAGCCCTTTCTTCCCGCGAGTTTGTTTGCAGTTGTCCTTTTATTATTATTATTTTAGCTCCAGCGATTACACATGTGGGGCCCTCCGTGCTTTGAAGCCTTTTTGCTTTGTCGGAATCTCAGGGCTGTTAATGAAAAGCTTATTTAAAAACAAAAATCACTTGTCAAGTGGGTTTAGCTCATTGCAGACCCAGTGTTGGATTTGACTCGGGGAGTCGTATTTAGTCATTGCGTAGGACTGGCGAACGGGAGGCGAAGGGTTAAGAGCAAACGGCTGGAGAAAGGAAAGATACGTATCATTAAATAAAAATGTGACCACCCATGATTACAAGTGTTGTAGTCCTCCTTTTAACAAGCACGCACCGTACTTTCATTAACCCGGACCTGCCTGAATAGCCGCCTGTCCGGCCGAGCGGGCGGTTGGGTGAAAGCCGTCCCCGATGACAAAGCCGGGCCACCTACCCCGAACTTTTTCTCTATAACTTGATTCTTCAGCAGTGCTCAAGTGTAAATAAACTTGTTTACTCCCATCAGGATGGTAACGATAATGAAGCCTTATTTGTTTCGCCACAATGACAAAGTAATTTGCGCGTAGCCCAAGCGGAGCAGGAGGCGGGCGAGGGTGCAGCTCCGCTGTGTGGATCCTCCATCCGCCAAGCTGCTGCAGCCAGCGTTCTCCTCTGCTCCTCATTGTGTGCGACGGGTCAGCGAGGGAGAACTTCCCATCCCAAAGCTCCGCCATAGAGCACGGCCAAGAAAACAAAGTAATAATAAGGTGGGAGTGAAGTGAGGAGTCAGATGAGCCTGTCCGGGAGGGAGGGAGGGAGTGACTAAGTGAGAGGGAAGGGGAGCTATCTGGGCAGAACCGTGAGTCACTATAGAAAATGTACAGAGCAGCACAACCTGAGGTTTGGTTTGGTTTTTTTCCATTCACTGGTATCTCTGAAGCATTAATGAATCACAGACACAGTGGCGAGAGGATGCACAGAACAGGGAAGGGGACGGGCAGAGGGTGCAGCCCGCTGCAGGGGGAGAGGCTGGAAGGGGACGAGGCATCTCCAGAGGGGACATGAAGATGGTCCAAGGGTTGGAGCACCTCCCATCCCAGGACAGGCTGAGAGCTGGGGGTGTTCAGCCTGGAGAAGAGAAGGCTCTGGGGGGACCTTAGAGCAGCTTCCAGTACTGAAAGGGGGCTGCAGGAGAGATGGGGGGGCTCGGGATCAGGGGGTGCAGGGATAGGACAAGGGGGAACGGTTTTAAGCTGAAAGAGGGGAGATTGAGATATTAGGAGGGTGGTGAGGCGGTGGCCCAGGTTGCCCAGAGAAGCTGTGGATGCCCCATCCCTGGAGGGGTTCAAGGCCAGGCTGGATGAGGCTTTGGGCAACCTGGGCTGGTGGGAGGTGTCCCTGCCCATGGCAGGGGGTAGAACTCTAAGGTCCCCTCCAACCCAAACCATTCTGTGACTCTATGATTCTGACTACTGAGCTTTCCAGTGTGTATTCACTGCCTGACTGCAGTCACACAAGTTTTGCTCAGACTCCCCGTCGGTGTCGAGGTGACTTTGCAGCACGGCTGTGCCGGCAGAAGAGCTCTCCAGGAGCTCATCACTGACAAGAAGACCTCGGTCCCTTGTTCTGGCTTCTACCAAGCTCAGCAAACACTTACAGCTGTGACTCCAGGGCAAAACAGAAACAGTTAATCGGAGGTAATAACACTTTGCTCCTCTGCAGCACCTCCTTCAAGGGCCTCCAAGTGCTGTTCAAACATTAATGAATTAAAGCTTTGCAGCCCTCCTGATGGAAGCAAAAAGGAAGGCAAAACACAGCACAGCAATGCTACACAAGCTCGAAAACTCTCCAAATTGTTTCCATGGGGACCGAAGCGCAGCCCTCTCTGCTAACAGCAGCGGGAATCAGCCCACCCCCCCGAAATGCCAAGGGAGCGGGAGCCCAGCACCTGCCTGGGGGAGATGGGAAGTGGGAAGGGCAGGGGAAGCCTGGCTGGGAAAGGACCTTGATGCTGAGGAATGTGTTTGTACAATTCTCTCCTTCTGGTCCAAGATGTCTAAAAACCAAATCCTCCTGAGCAAGCACCTGATCCGACTCCTCTGAGAAATGACGGTTTGCATGAAGCTTCTTAATTTGTAAGAACAAGAAAGTCCAGGAGAGGCTGGGAAGCTGTGCGTGCGGCTGTGAAGCCATCCTCGTGCCGCACAGCGTGCAGCCCTGCTCTAGCATCAAGCCACCCGCCATCCCTAACGACCTTGTTTTCTCAACTCATCCGAGACAGAACACCACCAGAACACATCGCCTGTCCCCACACCACCTCCGCTCTCGCTCAGAAATAGCAACGGAGTCACCTGCGAAACCTCTGGCACCACCTCACACGCTTCTCCAAGGACTTTCACCCCACGCCTGTCTCGTTTTGACATTGTTTGGCGAGGAAAACCTGAAGGAACCCTGACAGGGGGAAGTACAGGAGCCACATTCCCTGCATGCCTAAGGACGCAGATGGCCTCAGGCTGTAGGAGCAACTACAACCCCAAATCACAGTATCTTCATGCTTTTTCCCTCTCCAGTGGTCTGTCTGCAGCGAGCAGGGCAGAGTTTTTGGGTTCCCAGTTCTGCATCCTTCAACAGCAACGCTGCAGCTTCACCGGCAAAGCTGAGGCTGCCCCTGGGGAAGAGAGATGTTGGGAGCTCTGGTGTTACAAATGGTCCCAGAGCAGAAACCAGGTGGTCATAATTGTGGTTCTTAGTGTTGCTTCAGAGGCACTGGCAAAGGTGAGGTGAGGGCCAGGTGACTTTTCTCTCTGTGACAGGCTCAGTATGGCAGAAAACTGACATTTGGACTGGGACTGAAATCTGCAAAGACAAAATAATTGCATTTATTAATTCATCTGAACGACAAGCATTCATCACTCTGATGTAGCTAAATGTTAGTTCCCAATTCCTATTTGTTTCAATACCAATTGAGTTGCAATAACAATTAAAATGGTAGATCCAGCCTGCTCCAGAGGCAGGCCTGGCTTCCCAGCACCAAACCAGAGATAAACCCGACAAGCACCAGTGGGCAACTGGAAAGGCCAGACAGATTATTAGAAATCAGTGTAACACACATAATAAGCACTGAGATCAATAAAAATTTAATTGTGGGGGTCTATTATAAATGATTGAGTTATTTTTATTCTGGAATTGATTGCCACAATAACCCTCTTGCAGATGCTGCTGTTGTTAACTCTAAAGTCCTTGAGCGGGACCAATGACCCCTTTCAAGGCTTTTTAAACTTGTGCTTAAATATTGTCCTAAATGAGGATCCAAGGTTAACAGTCAGTATTGCTGGAATAAAAAATTAAACTCGCCTCCCTTACTTACCTGACTGGCAAACTAGGTAAGGGCACGGGAGGAGGAACGTTAAAATTTGTCCGCAAATCTAACTGCTTGAACTTTATACAAGTATGAGATAAAACTGGGGTAAGTCTGAGACGGTCTGTCCCACCCCTGCTTTTAGAAAGCTGACAATAATTGCATGGTGGAGAAAACACATTTCTTTGTGTGTCAAGAAACTGAAAACATCTCTTCCATATGAAAACAGCCAGAACGATACAAAGGGCTGAGTGGGGTGTGGAAAATTTGGGAGACACATGGGCTGAAAATAATCCATTTTGAAGGTTCAACCCAAGCTACCAAGGCTAGGAGGAGAGGAGAGACCACGCTGTCCTTGCCGGGCTCTCCTTGCCCCGTGCCGCTGCTCCAGGTGAGGTGGGACCAACATGGGGGGCACACCCTCTCCTCAGAGCACCAGGGCTTTTAGTCTTAAATACCAATTACAGCTGATGCTAATCCAGGCCAGAAGATCGTGGGGGCACAAGAAAGCAGGATGATAAGGCTCATATCAGAGGTGATGTATCTCCATGAGCAGATCTCCCACTTCTCCCCAGGCTTGCCCGGCTGGCAGGGGAGGAGAGCAGCCCTGTTGGGGCCTGATTAAATCCCGAGTGCAAACGGTCTCAGCAGTTTCCTTGCAAACAACCTGCTGTTAAAAAAAATGTGATTAACAGCCTCTCAGGTGTGTTTTCCAGAACCTGAAATAGCACAGCTGCGGTGGTGCCCTTCACCAAACCCCGAAGAGAGGCGGCCAGAGCAGGGGGGGAGGCTAGGGGGAGCTGAGTGGCCAAAAAATGTAGAAAGCCAAAAGGGGGTAAGAGGCCAGAAAGGGGTAAGAGGATGAAAAAAAGGTGCCAAGCCAAAAAAGGGGCTGTAGGTGGAAAAAAAAGGGTGGCAGACTGAAAACAGGATTGCAGACCAAGAAGGTGAGGGAGGGCACAAAGGGATGGGAGACCAAAAAATAGTGGGAGGGCTGGAGGTAGTGGGGGCTGGAAAAGAGTTGGGGGCCAGGAGGGGTGGGGTCCCAAAGAGAGTGAATGGGAGGCCCAAAAGGGGGGGAGGCTGGAAGGGAATGGGAGGCCAGCAGAGGGTGGCAGGTTGAAGAAGACTGGAGGACCAAGAAGAAGTGGGAGGGGGACAGAGGTGTCCTCCAAGGAGGCTCTGGGTGCTTTTTTTTCCTGATGGCCCCTGTGTTGTGGCAAAGAATGTCTGTCATCCATGGTAAAATGGGGATATAAATGAGAAAAAAAGAAAAACCCAAATGATGTAAGAATGACTCTCGATGCCCACCTCCAGCAGCGGAAGCCAATGAAGGAGAACGTGGTGTTAAATCAGGACCCAGCCAGAACCGCGCGGCTGCTCAGCCCCAGCCACATCCAGCAAAACCAGAGAGGGGCTCGGTGAGAAAGGTACCTCTGATGGCATTTATGGGCCTCTCAGCAATCAGGAGGGAAAATCTCCTGGTCAAAAGTGAAATGAAACCCTGTAGCAACACCCTGCGATAACCACATGAAAGCCCGATTCCTGCTTGGTGGCCTTTTGTCAGGGACCTGCCAGCAGAGTGTGAAATGTCGCACGCGGCAGCGAAGCAGCCCAGGTTGCACCCTGGCTCCTCCCCAGGCTGCTCCCGGAGAAAACAGGGTGTTTAAGCAGACATAACAAAGCTGTTTGTATCCTAAAATGTTCTTTGACGCTTGGGAGCTGAGACTGTAGCCTCAGCATCAGAGATAACTTCATAATAGCCTTTTAGTGGAAATAACCCTTATTTACAAGAAAGTTCTATTGCTAAGCTGGGATGTAAAATAAAAGCAGCAGATATTACTCATAATGTACAAGAAAAGTTGATTCCATACAAGGGCTTTTTTTTTTAACTTCTAAAAGCAGCAATTTCAGGTTAGAAATCATGGAGAAAATCTTGAACCCATTGAAGTCGGCATGAGCAATTTCCTTACCTGTGTTAAGAAGAACATTTCAGCTTATGAAAGCCCAGGAGATTTTTTGATCTGATTTATTTTTCATCATTTATTCTATTTGATTACTTTCTGTACATTTCAGTTGGGCAGTACAAGCAGGTTGGTGTCTTTTCTGCTCTGAATTAATCCAACCGCACCATTCCTGTGCCCAAGAACAGTGAAGACACCCCACCTTCTTTCAATTTCTACCCCTCCCATCAAAAACCAAAACCCAAATGCCCCTTATCCCTAGCCCCAAACTAGTGATATTAGTTCTCTATGTCCTCCTTGTTTCTTTTCTAATGTGAGCAAAACTGGGAGGTTAAATTATCTTGTGTTGTTCCTTCACGCAGGGAAATGGTGACATCCAGAAGGAAACCACTCTCCATTTCAAGTAAGTCACAAATTATATCTTGGGGGTTTGGTTTACCAGGGCATATCACTTATTGACACTGATGAAGGGTATAAGGGAATTAAATATCATAGAATTAAAACAGAATTTGTTCTGGGGTGCTTGCTCTTGGACATATTTCTGTACACTTTTTCCTCCAGGCTATCAAAAAAAGAGGCACAAAATAGAATCACAGCTCCAATGATAGATCAGATTTTGGTTCTTCCAAGGCATTTCCACAGAGCTTCAAAAGTTTGTGGGAATGCTACACACTTGCTAAAATACTTTTTTTTTTTTCTCCAAAGCTTCATAGCCCCATCCTATGCTGTCATTTTACCCTCCTGTCTTTGTTCCTTCCCTCTTTCTTTATATTTAAATAAAAGAGCAGAGGCATTGTATGAGAAAAAAATAGACTGTTTTAATTTAGTGAGCACAGGACTGAACCCAGAAGACCTGCCATGCTGTCAGTTGTGTCGTAGATACGTTACATGGTAGATACCTCACACGTCCAACCACACGTGCCATATAATACACCTTTTTGAAGCATCTAAGTAACACGTTTTTATCGGTTTCGCATTACACCGCAGCCAGATCCTCATGTTAAGAAAACAAGGAAATCCTAAAATCTGTGTGGTTTGGTTGGAGAGGGCTTGAAACCTCAGGCAAGTGAGCAAAAAAAAGTTATGTAAAGGCCCAGGCATGGAGTTCTTCTGAGCAAAACGCACCATCTAGAGGTGGACAACGCTCCTGCAAGTGCTCTGCAAGAAAAAACTGCCGACAAATGGAGCGATTAAACTGCTCCCAGAAAAGTCACCTCCACAGAGGCAACAAAAATAGCTTCGTCAGAACCTTTGTGTTCTTTGAAATAAATATTTCTGAGGGAGTTTCTAACAAAGGCACCTCTGGACCAAGTTGGATTGCTTTCAGGTTGTACAGCTGCGAAGATTTATCCAAAGGGTGCAATTATGGCAGGACGGTGTGTAGGAGATTGATCTTCCCGGACACCTCCTGCAGAAGCGATCCAGAAACTGGGCAGCTCCCGCTGCAGTGGGTGGGACAGTGGAGATGCCGCAGGGACTGCAGGAGTGGCACAGCATCCCCCTGGGCTGGAAGCAGAGAGAGGATCCTCAGTTCCAGCCTGCTGAGAAGCATTCCCTCCCTTGGTGACATTTTCACCAGTTTTTGAGGGTTTCCAGGCTTTGCACAGCCGAGCAGAAGGGATGCAGAGAGCCAAAGTCCAGCCCTCCCCAGTGTTGGGGAAGTATCTGATATTCATTAAACTAGTCACGGGCTGGTGTTTGCTGTATTATCTCTGTGATAAATGCGGAGTAGCCATAAAAGCCAAAAGGGGAAGATGGGAAATAACCGCACTTCACACTCCTTCCCCACCCACCGTGGGGAATGTTCCTACATTGAACTAATTGCAGGAACTCTCTGTAAACAAACATGTGTTTCGCAAATCCCATAGAAATACGAATCACAGCATCTTGCACCATTTTAATAAACTTTGTTTTCTTTGTGTCAATTTATCTCAAGAATGTCAGAATCCGAACATTTCCCTGGTGACGGATTCATCCTTCAGGCTCCGTGGATGAGAAAGCACGCAGAACAAGCTGTGCTGAAGCAGGATTAAGAGTTACCAGGGTGACACTTTGTAGTTTGTAGGATGCTGACAACAAGCCTCTCAAAAGCACAAGACCTTCCCTGGAGCTGAAGAGACCACAGAGACCCAGTTTTCCTCTGTACCGCTGAAGTGGCAATGCAGATTGGAAATCCCCCTGCCTTCTCCCTCCCTGGATCTTTGCTGCTGTTGCCTGTGCATTACAGCTGGCTTCCCAGCGGCAGGATGTGGCCCCAGGCACCGGGGATTTACCTTGGGAAGAGGTAATGGCTTGTCTTGGTTGTGCCAAGGGTCTGCTGCTTCACTTTCTCTTCTGCCAGGCTCTCCTGCAGCCGTCTTCAGTGCCAGGAGCCACACAAAGTTGTGCCTCCATCACACTTCCCACAAAGAAAGAGCAGCAAAAGCCTCTGGGTGCTTTCCATTTGCCCGTCATTGGTACAGAACATCAGGTTTCTTTCCATTTTTTTGCAGGTGAAAATTAATTCATTAAAGTCTTCAGGGAGAATGACTCAACCAACTCATTTTTATTCCAGGTCCCCACATACCTGCACTGGTCGGGGGATTCTCAATGAACTCCTGGGTGCTGGAACCCAGTTAACAAAATTTGAAGACCTGTTTCAGAAGTGGCTTGTCCAAACTTTGCCCATTTCAGGCATTCCCTGTCCTAGACCACAAATTCCTTGCCCAATTGCTAACGGTCTCACAGGTCCAGGCTCAGGAATAAACTCCAGACATCAGCATACACAACTTTAGTGGAGAAGTAGATCCCCAGCCTGGAAAGCTACCCAACATCTGCAGAGAGGTTTAGGGTGGGTTTTTTCTTTTTTTCTTTTTCAAGAGAAGTCCAGCATCTGCTGTCTTTTTAACAATGAAATAATAAAAAATTATGAACACAGTTTCAGCAAAAAAATTAGTCAAATTGTCAGCAAGAAAAGACAAAGAACTGCTTGCTTGACATCTGGCAGGATGACCACAGTGAACCCCAGAAGGTTGGTTTAAAGCAGCTGCCCTGCTCCTGCCAGCACAGCGGCACTGCCCCGTGCCGTGCGCTGGTTGTCAGCGCGCTCTTTCCTTGGGGTTTTTGGGATAACAGTGACATCAGAGGGAGAAAAAGCCTCGCAAACCACAGGAACTTACCTCTTCCCAGAAGCATAGTGGTTTCCCTCATAAAAGAACGGCAGGTGTTAGAGCGTCACCGAGGGACTTGCTTTTTGACCACAAAGCCAAGAAAAAGCAAGTGTTTTGAGTAAATCTCAGCTTCTCAGTGACCTCTGGCAGAGCAAATCTGCCAAGGCTAAATTGGCTGGCTTTTAGGCCAAAGCCAATGATTTATCTGTGTTGGTTGGGCTCAAATCCTGGAGGCTTTATTGAGATTAGAAGGAAACTTACTCAGCAGAGGGCAAAGAAGCAGCCAAAATTGGGCCTTTCTGAGAGCAGGGAGATGTGGTGCTGAGGTGGGAAGCTTCGGGAAGGGTGGCACAGAGCAGATGGATGCGGTAGAGCTGCGCCCTGATCCCAGCTTTGCAGGGCTTGTGCGAAATTCCAGTCCATTCCCTGTGTGAGCTCTGGTGAGGAGCAGAAAATGAGGAGCTAGGAGCTGTGCTGCCTTACGCAAAGCAGCAAATCTCTGCAAAACTCCCAGTGCTGCAGCACGGGGTGAAATTTAAATCTGTGTGTGTCCGAGAGAGAGAGAGAGACAAAGAATGCTTGGGGAGATGGAAAAGGTTGAAAGGAGTGACTCCTTGGCTTTTTATCTAATTTGGGAGCTAACACAGGGTGCGATGCTTCCCTGCCTCCTTGCTGAGCAGCCTGTGCAGAGCCAGCTCCAGCGCAGTCAGTGCAAGGACTGAGAACTGGCTCCAGCCCTTATATGGTGCAAAATCAGGCAGAGGAGAGCTGGGCACAGAAGTGTCTGCGGGCGCTTCTGCCGTGCGCTACGCCTGGGAAGAAGGATGCTTTCCTGATTGTGCAAAGATTGTATGAGTTGTGACACAAACTCAAAACTGAGGGATTTCAGCAGCTTCCTCAGTTTAAAAGTGGCTTTCTGCAAAGGCATTTGACACAATATATTAACTTAAGCCCACCCGTGGTACAGGAACAGCAGCAGAATAAATACCTTCCGAGGGACGGAGTGACGGAAAGGCGGCTGAGCGCAGCCGGGCGGAGGGGAGCAGGGGGTGTCGCGGAAGGGGGTTGGCGGGGGCGGTGCTGGGGCTCCGGCAGCGGGGTTTGGCTCCCCCGGAGATACCTGGCGGGAGGCGCCAAGAGCCCGGCAGGGGGCACCGCAGGGCAGAGGCACAGGCGCGGGGGCGTGGCCTGGCGNGGTGAGTGCGCGGCGCCGGCAGCAGACGGGGCACCGCGGCCCCGACCCGCAGTTCAGGCAAGATGTGGCGGCGCTGGGAACAGGGATGGGACGAGAAGAGGGAACTGCAGGAACTCAACTCCCGGCTGCGGGTGTTCGTGTCCCGTGTGCGGGAGCTGGAAGAGGAGAACCGGTTTCTGGCGCGCGAGCTGGCGGAGCTGCGGGAGCAGGAGCTGATCGGGCTGCGGGTGCCCGAGCAGGAGCTGGCCTGGCTGCGGATGCAGCTGGAGGAGTTGAGTCGGGCGAAGCTGGAAGCGGAGCTGGAGCGGGACGGGCTGCGGCGGGAGCTGCAGCAGCTGCAGGCGCTGGGCGCCGAGGTGCTGGCGATGCGGCGGCGGCTGGAGCCCGAGCTGGCCGGGCAGCGGCAGCTGCTGGAGCGGCTGCGGGGAGAGTGCGTGGCTCTGGAGGAGCTGCTGCTGCAGCTGCAGGCCGAGCACGGGCACCTGGCGGAGCGGCAGCGGCGGGAGGCGGTGGAGATTCGGGAGCTGCGGATGGACCTGGCCGCCTTGCCGCCCCCCTTGGCCGGGCTGAGCCTGGAGGAGCTGGAGGAGACTTACGAGATGCTGCTGAGCCAGAGCTGCCAGGAGACCCTGCTGCGCTACCAGGAGCAGATCCAGCTGCTGCAGGAGCAGGAGGCGCAGAGGAACCGGGAGAACCTGGAGCTCCTGCGGGAGGAGAGCCGGCAGTGCCGCCAGCACCTGGAGGACCTCCACCGGCAGGGCCAGGAGCTGTGCGGGCTCCGGGAGCGGCTGGAGCAGGAGCTGCTGGCCATGCAGGACCGCCACGGCGCCGAGCTGGAGGAGTACCAGGTGCGTGTCCCTCTGGTCCCCGGCCTCTACCGGGCTGCTTCCTTCCCGCCCTCCGTTGCTGGTTTTGATGCTCCTCTGAGTCTCCTTCCGCCCTCCCACTCTCTTTTTCCCTTTAGTTCTGTCCCCTTGTGAGATATGATCCCGATTTCCCATGACTGGCACTCCCTCCCTTAGACTAACTCCCGTCCCTGCTGTCCCCTCTGCTCCGAGAACTGCCCCAACCCCTTTGAAGGCTCCCTCTGGCTCAGTGTGGGCCAGGGTCTGCTCACCCAGCTTTGCCCCCTGCAGTAGGATTTCCCCAGGCTGGAAGAGGACGTGGCCCAGCAGGAGCTTGGTGCTGCTGAGCCCTTTTCTGGGTGGGGCAGGGGGTCCCTTCGAGACCCCCTGCTCCGTTTGGGGAGAGCTAGGTGCAAAGGGTGGGGATCAGAAGGGAGACGATGACCCTGAGGACATCTTCCTGGTGACAGGTGCTCCCTTCCCAACCTGCCCTCGGCAAGGACCCAAGAGCGTGGAGCTGGCACGCAGGTTTGCCAGGGCTCCTGCTCAGGTTGGCATGAGTGCATGGGACATGGTGCAGTCCCTGGGAGCAGATGAACCGAGTCCCCGCGTGGTGGGACATGAAGCTTCCCTTCTAGCCTGAGACTTGAGGTTGACCTGTTGCAATCAGAGAAATTATCTGAATTTTTTTCCTGCCTCACACATACGTGCGTGCCTTGAGCCTAGAGAAGAGTTTGTGGGTTTCAGCATCGTTAAGAAAACTTCTAGTTGTTTAAAAGCAGGAAGACTCGTTACTGTGCTACAGGCAGTGAGCAGAGTGGGATTTTTTTGAAATAAAACTTTAATGATGTAGGTGGCTGGTATCTATTAAAGGTGGATGTCTGGTGTTGTTAAACAGCATTTGTAGCTGACAATTTGCTTGCTCTCAGAATAATGTTTGGTGGCACATATAATCGCCCTGTTTGTGTCAACAGATCAGCAAATGCCGGAACAGCAAAGTATCAGCTCATCACATTCAGAGTGGAGAGCATGTATTAAATCATCCAGACCATCGATCGATTTCCTGAGAGCAACATTTCTTTTGTTCATCGTTAGACCTTTTATTAACACTCTGGAGCACGGTGTTTGTCTGCACCATGTGTGCTGATGACCATGTTGTGTCCAGCAGCCGCGGTAGATTATGGAGATGCTGGCAGCTGGGAAGGGACTGGGACCTGGTGCTGGGTGTCTGGTTTTTGTACGTTGCTAGATTGTTTGCAAGTTGCATAGTTTGCAGATGCTGTGAACTGAGGCAGATTAGGTATGTAAGAAGTAATCAGAAAGGCTTTTAACTTTTAAATCATTTTTTTTTCACTTAAGACAGGACACTTCATTCTTCCAATCTTGCATGTAAATGTTTCCAGAGCTTTAGAACAAGTTGATATACGGAAATCCCTCAGTAATTAAATCTATCCATCAGTCAAAGCCAGGTGAAAATGTGAAGAAGAAAAAAAACCTCTTTATTTTTTCCCTGTTTTGTAAGGAGTATAAGTTTATATAAATGTACATAAATATTTAAAGTTACTTTTTGCCCTCCTTGCTGTCTATATTTGTTACTAGGGATTTATAATGAAAGTTTAATTGCTCTTCAGTCAACATTGCTCAAATTGAAAACCTTTAAATATGGTGTTATTTTAGGAAGAGCATTTTGGATAGCTTACTATCCATGCTACAAATTTTTCTCCTAACGCCAGTTAGAATGGGTGTGTTCAGATACCCTAACTCTCTCTTTCGACTCAGCAAGGTGTTTTTATACCAGTGTGTTGTCTCTGTATCTGGCTGTATTTTTAAAGAATTTTATTCAGAAGAACAAGCAGAGACAGAGCAACCCCATTGTAGAAGTCAGATAATCAAACTCAGTGCATGCCTGATTCAGCGCTCAAAAATGGATTTGTTGTTTTGATACCAACATAACAAACTTCTGTTTAACTCCCACGAGCATTTGGCGTGCTTTGGATTTTACAGGAACAATAGCTTCAAATCTTCGTAATACGAGGAAAAAAAAGTGCTTTGATAGCCAACCTAAAACCATGTGAGCTGTCTTATCTTTGAATATATATCTAGATAATACTTAAATGCTGGTGTGAATTTTATCATAAGGTTTTTAACTGATGGAGGGTTTAATATTTAAAATGTCTGGTTTCTAATGAGAAAGGCCTTTTCCAGTGGCCAGTCTACTGTACATGAGAAATAAAATATCTTCTGCTCACAGGAAGAAAAATTATAGAGTGTGTAGAAGCAGCTGTTTCAGGTTTTGTTCTTGGGATTAAAGCTTTTTTTCCTTCCTCGTTGTTTCTTTTCTTGGTGAAAGTATGTTCAGCATGGATTTTAAACTACTCTTTAAAGAGCATCTATTCCATGCTTATTTACTGTAAAGTGTCACACAGAAATGATCAGTATGTGCAGATTTAAGCCAAGTGATTATTGTTCATTGCAGCTGCAATGACAATTAGATTTATTCATATTTTCCATATATCATCCAGTCGCCTTATATGTCCTTCTTTGCCTCCTGCGCTGTCCTTATCCTCACTAGAGCTTTCAGCAAGGTTAAATAGGAATATGTATTTGGAGTTATAATCCAACCGAACCAGGCAAGCTGTAAATCAGACTTTGTTTGGAAATTTTTTGCTGGTCCTGGGTGCTAAAGGGATGAACTCAGTAGGACTCTTCCTTCCATAATTTTAGCTGTGTGCTGTGCTGCGACAATAATGCAAAAACTCTCAGGGATTTGAGAAAGCCCTGTATTTTTTGGGATGTAAAAATGGCCATGGCTCATCTTGCTGCTCTGAAAGGAGGCAGAACTTCTTCAGTAACATGGTGGGTTTGGGATCTGTTCCTGCGTCAATGTTACAAGCTCCAGAGAAGAAAAAAACATCTTGTCAAATGAATGTATAATATCAATATGTCATCTGTGGTTTTTTG
The DNA here is from genome assembly GCA_013400615.1 of Syrrhaptes paradoxus. NCBI lineage: Eukaryota > Metazoa > Chordata > Aves > Pterocliformes > Pteroclidae > Syrrhaptes > Syrrhaptes paradoxus. Next base: position 17,440 of record VZTO01006493.1, read on the forward strand.
TGTACCAGTTTCTAGCCAACTAAGGGCAGAGTGTCAGTTCTTCCCCTGCTGAGCTGCTGAATGAGCTATGGGATTGGTAAACAGTCCCAGCTGGAAAGGGCTGGAGCCCAGAAACCTCTTTTTCTTCCCCGCGTAGGTGCACCTTGGACAGTCCAAGTAAATTCTTTTCTCCCTACTGCCCTTCTAAAATTTCCCACTGCTGCCTGGAAAGGAACATCTGAAGGGTCAGAAAATCACTTCTATTCAGTTACTCTGTTCTAGAAGGACTTCGCTGGGATCTGGGGGGCATGGGTTTGATGTGGTTGAGAAACAAATCCTTCCAAGAAAGTCCTGTGTGAAGCAAACACAGCTGCAACAATACAGGTTGCCGTTTGCAAAAGGGAAGTTTGTCAGCTGGTAATCTCCTGAACTTTGCCAAAGTGGTTTATGCTTGGAAACAGGACTTACGACCATTTGTCTTCTGCTTTATGTTTAAGCATCAGTGAGTGGAGGGAGGGCTAGATGGGTGGCTGTCTGCCATCCAGTTTATACAGTGTCTGCTCCTGTTGGAATGAATTCCTCTGGAACTGCTGCACAGCTGGCTGAGTTCTGTGGCCCCTTATGGTAATCATTAGGACACTGTATTTAACTCAAACTGTTGGATCCCAAGTGCTGTCCAAATCCGGTCGGTAGAATCTAGGTGCCTTGTCAAACCCAGGCTGTGGAACTTGGGGGTTCCTATGCCTTTAGATAGGTGTGAATATCCTCTGTCGAGCTCTGCACACTCTGTAGTCCAGTGTAGAGGCTCCCTGTATAGATTCTTCTGGCACTGAAGCAAGACCTGTGCGTTGTGAAGCTCTTTTTAATGTACATGTGCACATGTATAGGTTAGTCTCCATGTTTAATCAAGGAGGCAAAAAACACCTGAATTGCTTCATATTTTGTCTCGGAGCTCTTATCGCCTTTAGCGGTTGGTCCCATAGAGATCCAGTCTGTCTTGTCTCTTGCTCCTTTTGCTGCCTGCTCTGGTTCTGCCCACACCCTGACCATTCTTGCCTTTTCCTTTTAAAAGCAGGGCCTGGCACTTCTCTTTGTGTCTCATCTTGGGATTTTCTGTTGTGTCAGTTCTTGTACAGGACTGTTGTTTCAAAGCCGCTAAAGGTCAGCGGTTCTGCTGGCTGCTGTGCGTGACCATACAGGATGTTGCCTCCACTGCAGCCTGGATGAGGCTGTTGGATGGTTGATAGTTCTCCTTCAGATATGCAGATATCATTTGTTTTCTGCCATAAAAAGGGAGTTTTAGGGTACACTGAAGACTGTAGGCAAATTTGTCATGTCAAAGAAAACATTAGTGTAATTGTTTAACAACAGCTAGAAGTGCAAATGAAGAAATAAATTAACATGTATGTTATAGAGAGATACCCACATATATATGAAGATACAGGCAGCTTTCTTTTTACTTTTACTTTAAAAAAACCAACTATTAATGTTTGAAATTCCAGCTCTTTATATTCTTAGTTCTTAAACTGGCATTAAACAATCCAGGGAGTTCTCTGCTGTATCTTCATTTTTATGCTATTGCTCATGCTGTGATACTTGAACACTTCCTGCATATAAATGACATATTTTGAATTTTTTAAAACTACACTATCACTGTCTTGATTTTTTTTTTTCCAGTTTGCATTGCAAAGTATATGTTAGGATACAATCTAAAGTATGTTCTCATGAGTTCCTCTTCAGTGCTGTAAACACGTATGGGATTTTCCTCTGTAAATGACAGTTCAGTGTCCTTGCATAGTGCAGAGTAATGTGAACAAAATAGGATCAGGCCTTTGCTGAGATTTAATTTCTGTCTTCCCAGCCCCCAGAACAAAGTGTAATCTGTAGCATTTCAGGTAGCATCAATCTGCCGGTTGAGGAGGATTGATCTGGGTTACTGGATTCTATCCCCAGTGAGGAAACCATTAAGAACCACACTGAACAGCTAACACAGATACTTTTAGTTCCACATCTGTACTGAACAAACCCCTTTCAGTTATCAAGGGAGGGCCTATTTTCTGGAAGATGGCAATTTGCCCTTCGTGTGAGAGGTAACAGCAGTGATTAAAGTACTTGCTTTCTGCAGTATTCTTTTCAAGGGCATGAGAATCGGTTGTCTTGGTCTAATCCAAATCTTAATGTTCTGTTGCATAAATCTTCATTGCTTTTCCTGTTGTGTACAGTTATTTGATATTTAATCTTCCATTTAGTATTTCAGAGCATGTTCAAATTTAGATAATTTTGAACTTTGGTATTTTTCTGTTAGTTTTTATATTGGTTCAAAACTAAAAATCAATATTTCTGTTTAGAATATAATCGACACCCTAGAAGAAGAAAAGCAGTTCCTGACCCAGTCAATCACAGATTACCTGAGGGACTATCAAGAACTACTCCAGGTGAAAGCAGGCCTCATCCTTGAAATTGAAACCTACAGGTAAGAACTGTGGTCACACTTAATTGTCTAATCAGAGGATAATTTAAATCCCTTTTTATAGATGGAGCCCTGTTCAGCCTCTTTCCAGCATTTAAAACACAGACAGCTGCTTTTAGAGTCTTAGATCAAGACTCCTGTTTGTACTGTGGTTTGTTAAATAGAGTGAGTGGACCCTTAGTATCAGTTTTTAGCTCGATGATGGTTTGTTCTGCAACATGGGTCTCCATGCCATTCTGTGCTGGACTGTGCTGTCTGTGAAAGGAAGATAACACTCCTTCAGAAGGCTGCTAATACAGTTGTCCAAGATCTCTGGGAAACACTGTAAGAATAGTAAAATACCATTATTCATTAGTATCACTGATGAGCATTGCCAGTGGGCAGAGGTGACTGGAATTTGATCACTCGAGCAAAACTAGCTCTGGTAGTAATTCATTCTGTTCCTCTGTCCCTAAAACAACGTGTTAGAGAAGCCGATATAATCCACAGGAATCTTATTAACTTTGTACAAATGTATTGATATAAGAAACCTCCTTAGCCCTGGTCAAGTTGATATCAAATTGATGTGAATCGTTGATGCAATATTTGATTACAAGCTGAGGAGCCAGTATCTCTAAATTGTGATCAATAAAACATGAGGCAGTGTAGTTGCCATCTGTCAACTTACATGGCACATTTCATTGTTGAAATATGTTGATTAGTGTCCACCTGCAGCATGGATGCAAGTGGTGAGTTCCCCAGTCTTGTTGCAGTTGTAGAATAGTGGGAAGATAAAAGTCAGATTAAATCCTGACTTTCTTAATCTTTGGTTTGTTATGGAAACATGTTTGGATCAAGTATGAGATACCAGCAAACAACATCTCTACTAATGAATCTTCAGTACTGTCTATCTCTCCAGCCATTTAGTAGCTGTGGGGTTGAAAAGCCAGAGTAATTCTTCAGTCTGGAGAATCATGATCTATCAGTTGGTACATGCCATACAAGCAATTCAAAAGGGGAAAAAAAAAAAACAAAACCAAAACTCTATAAACTGGAGATAGATACTACTTTATAGTAAATATGTTTTTTTTCTACCACTAGGACAATATTTTCAAAAAATTTCATTGAGATACTGTTCTTCAAATACAAACAAGTGCAATTCTTACTGAGCTAAGTCATAATTTGCAAAAATTTAATGTCAGCCTGCTTTCATATTCTTTTTAAGGAGTGTGCATCAGTCATCACCTTGTCTATGTTGTGTGCATTATTCATATTCAACCTGCATAGAGAGTGGTATTACCAGTTACATATGATATATGTTTATGTGTGCTACAGTGTTGATGCTGTGTCCTAAGTATGTAATGTTGCTATGAATCAGTAAGCATTTAGGTCTGGATAAAGATGGCACCAGCTGAATTATGGGTGGAATGTGTAGACTAAAGCAATAAATATGAAATTGAACTGTTGTTGCATAACTGAAAATATGAGGAGCTTGAAAGAGTAAATTCTGAGGAGCTTGATAACATACTAGTGAGCAAAGGATGTCTGTAGTCCATCAAAGAGCAAAACCAATCTGTTCAAGATGCCTTGAGAATTGTCTGCTATGAGTTACAGACCAAGGCTGGCTTCTGGATGAGATGAAATCACAAGCAGTAGGCGGGACAAGTAATTTGCAGTCAACTGGGGAGCAATAGTTCTTGGATGTTTGGTGGTGGAGTAGGATCCTTGTGATCCTTGGAAAGCCAGTAGTGTCTGGAGCATTAGAAATGGTAGCTAATTGTGATCCTTATCTGTGTGTGTTAATTCTGTTAAGTTTGCTAAAACATATGATTCTTCTAAATCTAATCCTATCTCTGATGTTGACTTTCATTGTTGTCACTTAAACTTTCTCCCTTGGTTTATTCATCCGCAAAATGAGATTAGCACTTTCACAATGACAGAAGTTTCAGAATTGCTTTGATGATTAGTATTCATCCAGAAGAGGGAATGATAATGCCCAGATATTTAGTTGTTTGGACATGGTCTTTGTTAATAAGTGAACCGTCAATGCTTCTGCTCTGTAAAACCTTGTAAGCCCGTTAAATTCTGGAACTCCTCCAGAGGTCATCTCACTGATCTGAGCATTATTGGTTTGTCCAAGGATTCCCTGCACTCATTAATGACAGAAGAACAATTCAGCATCACCTGCGGCATTTGTTTTCCAGTTGACAAGCTTCTTAACCTGTTGGGTTTCTTCATCTGATTGTAGTGAATGCAACTTGTAGCACCGATTGCCTTGGCAAGGCAGACTTAAGTAGACAAATAAAAAAAATTGAAAAAAATTTAAAGATTAAAACAGAAAAGTAGGCCTTACTAAAGATCAGAAAACAGGCTATTTANCTTTCAGCTTTATAGGTTAAGGGTGTGGTCTACTTCTTGGAGTTTTCTTTGTACCTCCCACCCTATATTTTTCTCTTTGTTTTGCAACTCCTACAAGTCCTTTTTTAAAGCCAGTTCTTCCCCAAAGACCAAGTGTACTTCCTCTCCGGTTCTGCTCACCCTTCCTGCTCTGGGAGCTATGGCTCACTCAGGAAGTGAAATATATGTCTTATGTAGCTTTATGAAGTTATACCTCATGGGAATCTTCATTCTCAATCCTTTCACCAGTGTTGAAGTAAATATATCAAGTGTCTTGCAGTTTTGTTCTGTGTTCTGGAACTCTGAAAAACAGCAACTACTTTTAGATATGCTTAAGTTGTATTTACAGAGAGAAGTGATGAGTTATTCGCTCTTAATTTTGAAAGGAGATAGAAAATCTGCCTAGGGTCAGAATTACTATCAAACCTTTTTCCTCAGCTATCAGAAGGTGCTTCTCTTCAATAGGAGAGGCTGCCCAGAGCCTCTGCCGTAGGTTAAGTAGTTTTTCTGCCCCCTCTGAAATATGTTGTTGTTGAATGGTAAAAGATTTTTACTTTGAAATCTTAGTGTCATGCAAATGTTCTGTTCTAGGTTGCCACCCTGTGCTTTTTTTTTGCCTCTTTTTTTTTTGGTCATGATTATTATGGGGATCTCTTAATACATTTGTCAGTCATAC
>VZTO01006498.1:2251-18734 GCA_013400615.1 Syrrhaptes paradoxus
TTGCCTGTACATGTAGCCATTCACCTATTGCGAACTGCAGGGACTTGTTCAGCACTGGTACTGAATTTAGGGGAGGAAGGGCTATGTGTGTATGTTTGGGAATGAAAAATGACTTGTTTTGTGTTTCTCTGCTGAATTTTTCTTAAATTCCCTAACCGAGACTAAAAGATAATGTCAAGAAATTACAAGATTTTGCCTGCTGATGCTAAAGTGGATAGCATGGATTAGTTGGGAGTGAAGGGCCAATAAATACCCGTCTGGGCAAGTACAGGTATTTCATAGAGAGGCTGCTTGCTTTTCACTAGGTCAGTGCTTAAATACCACTCAGAACACTTGCTCTGAAACTAGGTGCCAGAGTATAAGGAGGGGAGCAGAAGTAGGGGAAGAAGCAGAGGCTTATGACTGACTTGATGCGAAGGGACAGAAAGAGTTCGCTGCAGGCAGCGTTCTTGCTCCCTCCTGACTGTGTAGCTATTGTGACCTTGTAATAGAGGGGTATTGTGCTATGTTCTCCTTTTATGCTTCTTTCTGCATACAGGAAGTCCTCACAGAACACATCTCTGTGATTATCTGTGTGATCGGGCCTTACCTGCAGTGGAAATGGCTTAATCTGTAGCACCAAATTTCATTTGTAGAGATCTTGTTAGACTTCAATTTCTGCACAGAGATGAGCAGTGTAGTGTCAAGCACTTGTAAAATGTGTGTCCTGTGAACATTTGCTCTTTTATGCGAGGAAATGTCTTATAGGAAGAGTTATTTTTCTGACAGTGCTAATGTATATTTTTTAGCACCGATAAATTTTAATTCCTTAGTGAAAAAAAGGTTAAAAGAGGAGACACTTTAAACAGTCCTTTGAATTACAGTAATTTAAACCCCGTATGTAATAAGTATCTCTGAAAAATCACAAAGAGAACTAGTGCTAATGAACCACTGTAGATAAACAGGATTAAAGAAACTGCACTGTCACAGAGCTCAGAATTTCATCCTCTGACTCCAGTGTCTTAAGTGCACTGCCTTTTTTGGGTGGTGGTTCTTTTCAAAGTGCATGAGAGACCAGTACTTTTTTCTCAACCTTTCTAATCCTTCCAAGACCATGTTGTGCTGGATTGTATCATTTTGCCATTTAACTCAATATAGATTTGTGCATTCTGCTTGGTCATGAAACAGCACAATAGGTATGGTGTCTTCAGAGAATGATGGCTATGCTAGAAAGCTTGTCCAATTAAGTGAAAGTTTTTAAACAATATGGTAAAATGCAGAAAGCCTGTGTTTTTTGAGGGGGATTATCTTGACACATTCCTACGTGCAATTCTTTCAATGTGAAATTTTTAAAGACTGCTTTTCTAATGTGATCTACGAAGCAATGAAGGGCAATTGCTAATGCTTGTGAGATATATAAAACTATCTGAGCTTTCCCTTGGTAATGCACTTAATGAGGAAGAGCATCTGTTTTACCTGAATTGCCAAGCACTGATTGTGTTACAACACTTCAGCCTGTGGCTGGTAATGTTGCTGTACTAGAAGACAGTGAGCTTGGTCCAACTGCGGACAATAGACAGTCAGAGTCTGTGTGAGGGGGTTTAACTGGCCTCTTTTATACCATACCCTCAGATATTTACAAATCTGGCAGTGCTGGAAAAAATGGTGTAATGTCTCTCCTTTTAGGAAACAGACACCACTGGAGTCTAACTATTCAATGTAACGTAGGCAGTGGAGAGGGAAAGCACCCATTTCCACTTCAGTTCTTGTATAATATTCATTATAATAATATTTTAATATCTTTTAATGGTATTGGTCAATTTGAGAAGGTCATGCTGTTGCCTTTTTTTCTTCTATTCTGTTGGTGCCTGAAAGCAGTGTCTACTTTCTGCTGGATTGCAATGGGAAGAACAGATCAAAGATGTAGGGTTTACATGTAGATTGTGACTCTCCCTATCTTCAGTATTATCTTTTAGAAACAAACTAGCCATATATTTTATTATGTGGTCAATAACCCCAACATTATTCATCTAACGGACGCTATCCTGATAAAAATAAAATGACAGCCTCCTGGGAACAAAAGCCACAATGTGTCTAGGGAGATAATTTGGTGGCTATTCTACAGGTGTGTCCTTTGTGTAAGGGGCATGGAAAGGGGCATGAATGATGCAGTGGAATTCAGCAGCCTCACTCGGTTTGACCCAAGATCTGCTATTTCCTTCCACTTCACTGTGTTTATCTTCTTGCATTTCTCACCATTTTCAAATCTATATGCCTTATAATTAGTCAAATGAAATACATTCTCAATTTCCACGAGACTTCGACAGCACCTGCAGATGTTTTCATGAATATGTATTTAAAGGTAGCAAAACTGATTCAATAAGCTTGAAAATTCCTAGCTTTGTGTGCATGTGTATGTGTTCATTACTCTTCTGTTTCTTCTCACAAAGGCAATTTCTCAGATGTTCCTAAATTCATACAGGAACATGCTCATCAGAAACATAGTGCTTCACAGCGCACTCTCCTAACTGAATCAGGCACTGAAATGGGCACCAAGAAATAATGTTAAGCTTAAACCAGATGGGGCAATAAGAGACAAATAATATTTCAGTCTCTGCTTGGGATACATTTTTGTCTAGAAGGACAAATGTTAATTTTCAGTCTCATGGCTAAACTGACTAGCTATTGCAGGGACAGTCCACTAGATATTGTGGGCTAAATATATACAATGTCTTTCCATACTGCAAGCCTGAGAGAACCAAGCAGGTGAAAGATATGAAATATGGAGCTGTGTTGTTTGAATAGAAATATCCTGTTAATGGGAGCATCTAGAATGCTCATTTTTCTCTCTTTTGACAGAATGAAAAATATTTTTGTCTAGAGGAATCCTGTGTACCATAAGACCCTCAATAGAAGCTGGAGAATTTTTGCAAAAAGCAGTGCTAAGAGACTGAGTACTCACATTAGCTCTGCAGCTGAGCCCAATTGTTACAAGAGGAATGAATGAGTCAGAGCTCTTACTGCATCCAGTCATTTTACCCACTGTTCAACAAATCAGCTGACTAATGACTGCAGTATTTGGACCATGGAAAGAATTTTACTAGCTTAAATTTCACAAAGTGGAGCTAAGGGATGAGTGACAAGATGATGCAAGAAATTCACAGTTGATTCTGATAATCAGCATTGACAAGACAAGCTGACACTGAAGATAACAAATAGTAAACTTACAAATGTGGGCAGAAAATGTGGGATGAAGCACATGTTATTTCAGGAGGATTGAATTAAATTATTTTCTCAATTTTAGAATTTATGGTTTTCTACATAGCACATTTATGTGTAAAATAACAAATATCCTATTTGTTCTTTATTGGCTACATTTGTTTAGTTATACTGAGAATAACAGGTTCATCACTTTCCCTGGAGATTCAGAACCTGAACTACTGAGAACGGGAATGATAGGTAGGTAAGTGCCTATGGAGGAAAGAGAAAACAATTCAAGAACTCACAACTCATCTTTGTCAGAAAAGAAATATTTATTTTAGGAAAAAAAAACCACCCTAAAACTGTATTATTGTTTGATATTTAAAACTTTGCCTATTAAAGCTCAAGTGAGGGAAGGTTATTCACTTGTATAATTAAAGAAGAATACGGACATGGACATAATGTGTCCCTCGAGGTGACAGGCAGTGCCTATGATTAGAAGGTAGCAGTGGGCCACATAAAATGCATGCAGGTAATCTTGAGTGCTGGGGTTTTTTTGCCTTTTTTTTTCCTTCCTTGCCTACTTCTTAGAAATGCCTCAAATGGACACTAATTTGATAGTTTCAACTCCCAAAGCCCCTTTGGATAGTGAGGGTAGAATGTAATAAATTTTCCTTGGCGTCAGTCCGTAACTTTTGCCTTTCTTCAGGTTACAAAAGGTGATTGACAGGAATAGTGGGACAGCTCGATACTGCCTTTGAGTTGGAACTGAAAACTAGATTGACAGGCAATGGATACTTTGTTTTCCATTTTAATAGTTAAAAACAACACAGCAGGATGCAGAGAGTTCTTGATGGACATGTTGAATGATATAATTTCTTTTTTTAAACTTAGTTTAAAATAGATATTGTAAGCTCAGAATGTCAACAGAAGCTGCTGAACAAAATAATTCATTCTCTCTTTTCTTGCATGTGCATGTATAATCTCTCCTGGTGAGCTGAAGAAAATGGTTGCAAGTCAGACATAGGCTGTAGAAGTGAAAAATTTATGTTGTGCTGTTTGTCCTCTCTGCTATGTTAATCTGGTTGTATGGATCAAACTCTACTTGTTCCTGTACAGTGTAATCTGAGTTAATCTGCAGCTGTCTGGGAATGCTGGGTTTGAGGAAGGAGAGCAGGAATACTCTAAAGAGAATTTCAGGAACAGCTTCTGTGTGGAGCCTTTAATAAATAAGTGCTTCACTCTGAAGGTTCTCTGATTACACCCCTGTTGGTAGCGCTTAACAGCAGCCATGATAACGTGTGGAACATCAGGTTGAATAACAGTGAGTATGTTGGGTTGACAATTGGCAATGAGGGTTTATTTGAGCTCCACAGAGCGTTCCGGAGAAAATATCAACAATAGGCGGTGTCTGCTGATTTCCATTTTAGGTGTCTATCTCTGTGTCTTTAAATTTAGATGACTGTGTTAATGAAAATAAGCTTCTTTCTTTTTTTTTTTTAAATAGAAATTATTGTGCGGATGAAAGATGTAGCAATATAATTTGTGATGAGCAATAATGTTCTCAGCTATGAAATAATATTGGTACATCTTACCTATGTCCTATGGGTGGATCAGACAGTAGAGATCAGTCTTCGATTGGGCTTCCAGTGTGCAGTATCTGTATTGCACTTGATCAGTTACATCACTAAATGCACTGGAGGGAATTTTTGAGATCATAGGGCACAACTGGTGATGAACGAAGACCTTGAGATTTGGCTCCTCTGTATTTGAAAATAATATTTTGGAGTGGTTTGTAAGTTACCTGTGAGATTTTCTGGCAGACTTTGAATTTCTTACTAAGTTATTATTCAGATAAAGCGATGCTCTGCTTTAATTTAGAAGGGGTTTATGTTCTTTTCTCTGTCGTGGTTTTTATGCTCAAGTGAGAGCTGGAGATCTTTGAAGTGTTCATTGTTGGGTGGCTGATGACCTGACAGTGCTTGCAAACACTATGTAGAGTTTAGCTCCTTTTCCTGGAGGAGAGCTTTTGGCACTATTCTGGAACAGTCTTCTCAATTCCACTTGTTGCCTTTTTGTAGTAATGGTTTAAGTAGTTGCTCTGTTTTTCTTTCTTGCTCAATGTCTGTCCTTGTAGCTGGAGTCCTACAGGCAGAAGTGGGAAGGTTTGCTTATGTCCCTGCATGTTATGCTGATGCATGGTGAAGTGAAATTCTCTGAACAAGCAAGTTTGAAAATGCTGTGGTGATGCTCTCTTGCATACAGGTTCAAACTGCTTTTAGAGAATTAAAAATGAGAGGTCTCCATTCAACACACATTCTGTGGTTCAACACGCATTTTTCCTTCTATTGCAACAGTCACAGACCTTTAGAAAAACAATAGGATAAAGACAGTCCTGATTGTGTCTCTAAGTGCTCACTAGCCAGCAAATCTAGTTTGGTATAAAAGGAAATATGTGAAGCACCTGCTGCAAGACAACAGGAGCAGAGGTATTGTGCATGTGCAGATGAGCGCAATACTTCGCCCTTTTTGAAAAGCTTCCTGAAAAGCACAAATAAGCTTTTGTCTTAGCATAGTAGGCAAAAATCAGGTGGGTATTCTGTTCTGCCTCATCTGTTGTCTGTAGACAGAAGGTCAATGTGTCCAGCTGAAAAAGAGTTGTAAATATGACAATTAAAAGTTGAATAATACCTAGGGAGAAAAGAATTAGATATTCAAAATGCTTGAATTGAGAAAAATTATGTCAAATTCTCTGCTGTATAAACTGTCTCTCCATGTCCTTGGGAAATCTGAGACAAAAGAAAACACAGGATGGGCTACATACTGCAGGCTTTAGAAGCAAAGAGCTGTCTTAAATCCAGGGAAAGTTTCATATGATTCATTAATCAGACTCCAGTATTTGTCCTGAAATAATTACTATGAGATTGCAGCCATCTATCTACACTGGTAAACTTGATACTGCAATTAGAAGGAGGGGTATTCATGCAAAATTATGTTCCAGGGACATCATAGAATCATAGACTGGTTTGGGTTGGAAAGGACCTTAAAGATCATCAAGTTCCAACCCCTCTGCCATGGGCAGGGACACCTTCCACTAGACCAGGTTGCTCAAAGCCTCATCCAGCCTGGCCCTGAACCCCTCCAGGGACTGGACATCCACAACCTCCCTGGGCAACCTGTTCCAGTGTCTCACCACCACTATAGTAAAAAATTTCTTCCTAATGTCTAGTCTAAATTTACCCTCTTTTAGCTTATACCCATTACCCCTTGTTCTCCCACTGCACTCCCTGATGCAGAGTGCCTCCCCATCTCTCCTGTAGCCCCCTTCAGGTACTGGAAGGCTGCTATTAAGTCTCCTCGGAGCCTTCTCTTCTCCAGGCTGAACAACCCCAACTCTTTCAGCCTGTCCTCATAGGGGAGGTGCTCCAGCCCTCTGATTAATTTTGTGGCTCTCCTCTGGACTCTCTCCAACAGGTCCAGGTCTTTTTTATGTTGGGGGCCCCACATCTGAACACAGTACTGCAGGTGGGGTCTCACAAGAGCAGAGTAGAGGAGGAGAATCACCTCCCTTGACCTGCTGCTAATGCTTCTTTTGATGCAGCCCAGGACACATCACTGCTGTCTTTTAGTCAAGCCCTCAAAAGTTAATAATTGTCTGAACTAGTGTTGTACATCTTTTCTTGGGAACTTACAAATTCCATAGTAATGTGTTACTTTTACAGACACCTGTTTCATTTACTGAGCAAAACAGAAGATGAAGTTTTTGCTGTACATTTTTTTTTTCTCCTTGAAGTTCAATTTGTGTCTCATGTCATATTTATTGCCCACTGTTCAAACCCAGCTCTAAAATCAGATTTACCAGTTTTCTCATGGGCTTTTAAGTGGTGTTTATCATATCTATCACTAAGGTACTTCAAAAACATTAATCACTTTACATTCACAAAACAGCTTTGAGATGAGTGGTATTATTATTATTTGTCTTTTCATCTGGAAATGGAAACACAGAGAGATTAAGGCGAGATCTGACTATGGCTGTTTTATTTTAGACATATATTACCTTTTGATCTGCCCAAAATATTTAACATTACATAGCAATTTGTACATTAAGAACTTGGCTCCCATCATCTTTAGTGTACCTGTAAGTACTGGATAATGTGCAGAGAAATTGAGTAGTAACTATTTCTCTGGAGTGCAGAAACCCTTCAGATGATTTGTGCAGTTTCTGAACTGTTTGAACAAATCCCTTCCACCAGCTGTCAAAAGAGGAAAAATGCGTCAGTTCCTCAGGGTAGTGCCCATCTTTCTTGGGCACGAGGCCATTCCCTTTTACCTGCAGTCTCCATCTTTTTTATTCCATACTCTCCAGCCTTTGCAACAAGATTTTAGGAAGACTATGTAATCATTGAGCATATCTTCTGTACCAAAAAACTGTAATAAGGGACAAAATTAGCAGTAATAGAAAGGAGCTCACATAGATTCATGGAAGGGGATAATGCCATATAAATACATAAGGTTTTTTGAAACAGCCAAAAGACGTGGTTAGGAATGACTTGGCTGGTGTACCATATATGGATTCCTCCTAAGCTTATGATAAGGTATCTTACTACGTGCTTTCAAATTAAGCTGTAATGTCAAAAGACATTACATCTGATTAAATGCAGACAAGAAAGTCTTAGGAGATGTAAGGAAGATTTCAGGTGAAGTCTTGTAAAAACCAATAAAGGGATCTTTGTTCTACATATTTAAGGAACAAATGGCAAGGTAGTAAAGTTCAGAAATGAAAAAGAAATAACACTCAGTAACAGCAAAACTAGACCTTACTGCCATGAGTCACTGTGCAAAAAATGGCAGATAAATTTTGGTGTTGCTACTTCTGAAATGGTACCTGTATGCAACTTCAGAAATGCTACGGTTTTCACTAAATTATTCAGAGATATATTAGGTGATTATGAATTATTGTGCGGAAGTGCCCACCTAATTCCAACAATGACTGAAAAAGGCAGACCCACTTTTAGAAGGTGGCGTCCCTCTTCAGTTTGGCAAGGATGTTTCAGACCTGGAAAAGAGATGGAGAAGAATAATGAGATGACAAGAAGGTTGGAATGAATTCTCTGTGTGGAAAAGTTAAATGGGCTAGAACTCGGAAAAGAAGCAACTGAAGCAAGCACACAATAAAGGTCCCTAAATGAATGCAAATAAGGAGTGATTATTCATCACCTCTCATAACAGAAGAGCCAATGGGCAACCACTGAAACTCTCATAAAGCAAATTGAAACCAAAATGCTGTATTTTACATGCCATGCATAATTCAAGGATGTAACTCAGGATTTTTAGGATATCAAAAGTATAAAAAGAGCAATAAGCAATTAGAGAAAATCATGGACCCATCAAGGGCTATTAAACACAACGATGCAGATGCAAACTATAGCTCAGGAAGCTGGGACATTATACTGGCAGAAGTACCATCTTTATTTGCTGGTTTTATACTTTTTCCGTACTTATAAACTGTTCTCTATGCAGAGACAGGATACCAGATTACACTTTTCATCTGACCTAATAAATCTGTTTGTATTTTCTAATAACCTTTCTGAACCCCAAAGCAGATTGATCCTGTACACTCAAGGCAGGAAAGAATGTGAAGATTGTAACATGCAGTTATGCATTTGCGCAACAAGCCAGTTTTGTCAACTTTTCAAGAAAATACGGAGAAATTACAGCAGTGGGTTTCACAGGTGGCTACTAGCAACAATAGACAGATCTTTTGCCAGGACTATTGCTTTCTACTCTGGTCCTCAAAAATCTCTGTGATATCCTTCTTCTACCTCCTTTTGCCAGAGTTGATTTCATCTATCAGTTTGTATCTCCTCAATTTTGTTCCCTTGCACATTAATTTTTTTAACTCCTTAGATGTTTAACTCAAAACCTCCAGATACTGCTTACTTTCACATCCCGTCGTCTTTAGCAGCTCTGCACTACTCTCCGCATCCTTGTTCTTCCCACTTTCTAAGTCCAACCATTAGGGGTCTACATTTGATTTGTATTTATTTCCTGCAGTCCTTTATTTTTGCAAATTCCATTGTGAGAGTCTGAAAATCCTACTAGGGATGTGATTTTTCTGACAAATTCCCTGAGGGGCAGGCTCCTGTAAATAAATGTTGTTCCAAACAGCTTAAGTTAGGAAAAAATATAAACAATGGAAAACAAGACAATTAAAAGCTTGTCAGTTTTCACTTTTATTATTATGAATGTAGGTGCTATTATGTATGTGTGACAGATGTTGTGGCCAGAAAGCTAGTAATATACAGCTGTTCCCCAGCTCATGGAGCATGCAAAGGCTGGAATTATTTCTCATGTGTTTATTGCAGCTGAGCAGGGGCTTGTGTCAGCTTTACCTCTTGACACTTCCTCTTGTCTCATCAGGAAATATTCAGAAGAGGCAGCTTCTCTGTGATTCTGCCTTCCGCAGATAAAGGCTAGAGCTACACTTTTTGAGAGGGTAGCTCAAAGGAGTGTAAAGAACCAGAAGAGACAGAGAGACAATAGACTATTGAGCCTTCTTCCCTGCATTGTCAGCTCTGCTGTTCGGAGATAAAACCAGAGAGGATGGTAAGGACTGTTCTGTGGTGCCATCAGACCATCTTACATCAAAGTAAAACAAGGAAACAAAGTAAGATTAAACACCAGCCCCAAAGATGTCATGCTGCCTGTGCTGTGCTGGCTGAGCTTTTTATTTCAATCCATGTGAGTATTTTTCAGAACCATCTGTACAAGGGAAGTTTTGTCAGTTTTTTCCCCACCCACACCATCTTTTGTGCACCTTAGGCCTGTACAGTTATTGGCTGCATTTCACCCCAGGTTCTCAGGGGGCTTCCTTTTCAGTCATCCAATATGGTAATGGTTTCTGTTGTACATAGTGCATTTCAGGAAAGCTGACAAAACTAAAGACATCTAGCTCTCCTGCTGCTATGTTCTTCCATTAGATGAATGTATTACCATACACCCACCATAATCTGCTCCAAAACATTTCACTTGCAATGAAAAAAAAAAAAGTTTTCATACTCTTACGCTGTCTGGAGCCAAGTTGTTTTGCAGTCTTAGCCTGAGCATGGTTTAGGTATTGCTGCCTCTCCGCTATTCAGTGTGGGAAAGAAGCAGAAGCATGCTGTAAGGGTAATAGTGCTCCTTTAGTTGTGTTCCCTGGATTCCAGCAGCCTCTACATAGGGAAGGTGGTGGATGTGCAGGGAGAGAAGAGGCATTTTTAGGGCATGTTCAAATCTTTGTGTAAATACAGTGAATTTATGAAACCATCTATAGCCAGGAAAAGCGAGTCCAAACCTTTTCATTGGAGGGGGGGGGAAACCAAAGAACGTGTTTGTAGGATTCTTTTTTTTGGAAAACCTCTGGTTTTCCTGTTTCTGTGTTGCTGAATAAACAACTTGGTGTATAGTGCAGCATCAGAACCAATCTGTAATCTGTCCATCTGTATATCCAACTGCTGATCCTCATCAGTGGGAGATTAAGATTAATCATATCAGCTGAGAACAATTGAGTTAGAGGATGAGAAAGAAAATGATTTAAAGTCTTCCTGTTGCTTTCTAAAGGATATCACACTGAAACCTGACAGACAAAGACTCAAAATACTTGAATCTCCCAATGTAATCAGGAGTGAAGTTGCTAACTGGATATCCCACATTAATAATTTTTAAAGCAAAGATTATCTTACTCATCAAGTACTGCAGTTTGGATGTTTCTGGATGAATAGAAGGTGACTGTCTAAAACATTGTTTAGAAAAATTGATTTCCTCATGATCGTGGTTCAGGTTCAAAATTGAGCTCAAAGGCAATAGTGTCTACAGGATAAGAGAAAAAGCAGATGAGAAAGGTAAGGATGTAGTTTTTTGTGACAACCTAAAAAAAAAGTTAACTTCAACTTGAAATTAACTATAGAGTGAAATGCAAACATTGTGTCCAGGCTTCAGTCTATGCCTCCTTTCTTCTAGGAGGACAACTATTGTATAGCTCTGGTTCTTCTGTGTGTTGGCTTCTCACTGAAAGCAGAAGCTGTCTGAAGCTCTGTGGGCACAGATGGCATTTTGGTGTGGAGCTATGACCTCCCTCCCCAGTCCTGTGGAACAGTGAGTCCATGGCAGAGTGCAAGAAAGTCATGGTCATGCAGTCTGGCATTGTCTGTACCAAGCTATAAGCCCTGAACTAAACTCTTAAGATAGCAGTTAAAACTAGCTTCTCCAGAAGTCTGAAGTCCATCAGACTCTTTTTTACATGTAAGAGAGAGAACTGCTATTTCTGTTTTGGAATATTTGGGCCTGAGGTGGTTTGACCCTGGGTAGCAGTGGAACGTCCACCCAGTCGCTTGCTCACTGAATTTGCTGTTCAGCAATTTTCTGTCAAAGTTCTTCCTAGGAAAACAAAACAGAGAGAGAGTTAGGGAAACAAGTATGCTAAAAATTCTCTCTGATGTCTTTTTGAAAAGCTTACATTTAGCATAAGACAGTGGAAAAATTTTGAGAACTTGTTTCCCAGCTAGCCTAGACATGACAAATTGTTTGCTAGAGACCCAAGATTAGTTGCTTTGATACCACAGTTTACTAAATTGAGGGACAGATTCAGTATATTCTACTGGTGATAAAATTGGGGAGCAGGATAGAAGGTACTGAAAACTAATCAAAGGCTGAGACCGGGGATGGACCGTCCAGATGACTGGATTAATCTCCTGGGTAATGGCTGGAGCTGACAGACTGATTGGATACAAGGAGCAGTGAAATCCAGGTGGAAAAAACAGGTTAACCTGCTATCATTAGCTCTCCATTAACGTGGCATAGTTTGATTTATTACAACTCCTAAAGAGCAGAGCTATTCAGAAGCAGATAACTCTAAAGTTTAATGGCCAGATTAACTAATGCTGATGCCCAAAGGTTTAAATTAAACCCCTCTGAGATGTCTTGCTGCAAGTTTCCACAGGAAGAATGCCTTTCAGACCTGTTCTCTGCTTAGCTTATGTCTGCCCACCTTTGAATTTGACTCTCTAAATGCTGTAAAGGAGATGTGCTAAATTGCCTCATGTAAGTTTACACATAATTCTTTTAAGGCTTTTGTTTTCCTTTGGATCTATACAAGCTTCTTAAACAGTGTGGATATCTAGTTCCATGAAGATAGTGAATATTTTGCCTTTGTTTTCCTTTGCTGTAAGGTTTCACAACACTCTTCCAATTGATGGGATTTTGTGGCTCTTTTTTCTTCATATTTCACTAGGAAATAAAAGTTTTAAATGTGCCCAAGTCACTTGAAGTCTGGAGCCGACAATCATCATCTCTGTTGCTTTACAAACATGGGGAAATGTTTTATTTGTGTTTTCAGACTAAAGGCAATGCTTTTGCATACTGTTTCTCATTCTTTTTGCAGAAATTTGAGAAGTATCTTGCTTTACTTTATTTCCAGGATGAAAAGATGGAAGTCCCTAAAAGCTATAGCACTCCCTTGGGTGCACAGTTATCTGAGCTAATACACAGATGATTTAGATAGTAATGAAATAATGATGTATAATGAGCGCATTTAGCATTTCATGCATGTGAAGGATCCCAATTGCTCAAAGGCAGAATTGATCTTGATTTTCTGTCTTATACGCTCTAGGAATAACCAAGCTATTACAAAGTTATCTGACGACCTATGTAATTGCAAAAATTTACTTGCTTGGTGTTTCTCCCCTGATACATTTTCTTTTTTTTCTATGAAATGCATTGTTCTTTATTAAAAGGGAACATCACAAAAGAAAATAACTTTTTTTTTGGTTTTTTTTTCATTAAGAAACATTTTGTTACGCTTAATGCATTTGCCTTACTTTGTGCTGGAAAACTAATATCCTATATGGAGAGTATTGTTGTCAGCTTCCTCTAAACTAAACTTTAGAATTTCCATCCCTAGTGATTTTCAAACTATCATTCAAATTGGATGCTATAATATTTCAAATATACCAAGTGTAATTTACACAGTTGTTATGCTTTTGACTGTCAAAATACACGAGGTTGGTAGTGTAATATCCCTTGGCTGATGAAAAAATTGCTGTGCTATAAAGTGAGAAATATTGAGTTGGAGAGTGAAGTTTGAAAGGGCAGATACAATTGGTTGTGTGGATCAGTAAATGTACAAAAGAAAGGACTTATTCTTTGTTCTTCATACATCCAAACATCCTTTAAAGTCACTGAATATTTTAGGTACAAGAAGTATGTAGCATTTGGCCAGAATTTTGTCTCCCTCTATGTGTAGACAAGCAATCATTCCTAAACTAACAATTGAAGACTGCCATGCAGCTATGTCTCATATAGCCCTTACAAATCTCACAAACAAAATCTGACAACAGTTCATGCCCTGGTTGTGTTTTCTATTTTGTTGAAGAATGACCTTTATGCTTAGGAAAAGAACTAAAAGATCTATGAATGAACAGAGAAAAAAGGGATCGTGGAAAGAGGGAATTAAAGCTGCTCCTGAACATCTTCTGATTCAATCCAAACACTTTGTCTAAACATAGCAATAGCTCTAACTGGTATAAAGCCCCACAAGACCTGAAAGAGAGCATGTCCAGCTTTTGAGATGTTTAAAATCCAGCATAATGGGCAAATTCTGCATCTTGACATCTTGAGTACTGATTTTTTTTTTTTTTTTAATGATCTCTGGGAAATAATGGATATGGCTTAATCTGGTCCTTTAAACTGCAAACATTTCCAGGTATCTGGTTTCGTTACTCAGGAACCCTGAGTCTTAAGTAATATTTACAAAGCTGGAGCTGTGATAGCAAGATTGCCGGCCCGTATCAGTTAACCCAGAGACATTGTTTATGACAATACTTTCAGTAAATAAGCTGAAAAGAAGAAAGGGAACCTCCTATCCTCCTGCCCTGAGTTTGACTTCATTTTTGGTGACTCTTCAGCTCTGAAAGTTTAGAGTACTGTCAAGCCTTTTTTTTCATCAACACAGGAATCAGTAAACTGCTCACAACTGTCAGAAATCACATGGAGTCAGTTAATTAGCTTCTGAAATGATGTGGAGGCAGTACAGATCAGAGTCTAGCAAAACAGCTGGGGGTACCTTAACTAGCAGTAAATAGGAGTCTGCTCTTTACCTTCTGCCCTGCTCTTCCTCGCTCACACACTCTCTTCGTATTCCTTGTGTATGATGGTGATGTACAAGTCAAAGAATAACTGTAAAGGAACGCATTTGTAAATGTGGGAATACTGAAGAACTGGTAGGGGCCACAGTGCTGCAGTAGATGAAGGTGAAGATCTAATGGAATATGCAATTAATTTATGCAGCATCATTCTTTCATGTGAGAGCATCTGATTAGAAAGAAATGATCCAGCATGGGGATTTGGAAGCAGTCCTGTTTATTGTCATAGTACCTGCTGATCATGGGCAAACTTCAAAAGGTAAAAGGTATGATTTTGTTTGTGCTGTGAAAAAACAGGTCAGTGACAGAGGTGATACTTCAGCACCACCTATTAATCAAGGTTACCATGTTTGTAATATACCTTGTCTTGTTTACTTTTGACTTTGCTAATCACTAACTGCAATGCAATTTCCCATCCTCACCATCAACTGAAATGCTGTTGGAATGTTGAGGTAACATGGCCCACTCTGTTAGAACTAAAGAAAAAAACCAAACAACAAAACTCCTTCTTCTTTACAATTTAAGAAACAATTAACTCCTAAAATTTGGTTTGCACAGTCATTTTTGTTCACTAATTTCCTACAGGTGCTAACTTCAGTGTCACTTTTGCAATGTAGGTTAACAAAGAATGTCTGGAGGTCGTCTTTTCCTTGTGCTACAATGACTTAATAGTAATTTTAATTCCAGTAATGTATTTCTGATTCAAACAGTGCCTTAAAATTGGGAGAATCTGTATCTCATGGCCCTTTGCTAAAAGCTTGAGCTGTACAATTCTCAGACAACTATTTCTCATTGTGATGTTACTCAGATAACTACTGTTCAATCTGTTTAGAAACCAGGTTTGGATTAGGAGATAAGCGGAATCGGTTGCATTAATGATGCATATGTTTTTTTCAGATACGTCTAGCCCTCTTGCTTATGATTAGGAATGAATAATNATCAGATTAGTTTCTGAGTATTAAACTGTTTGTTCTTTCTTTGACAACGGAACTTGCATAAATTTTTTTTTCATTCCTTCTCTGGATTATTTGGTCTCATAAAAGGAATACTTTTTATTTAATAATTCTTCATTAATTATTATGCAGTAAATTATTAGATGGATGATAAGAGCTTTTTCTAGTGGTTGGCAGAAATATTTCCACTGGGAATTACTTCTAGTATTGGTGATGGCTTACTTGAATTAACATTTTTGTGCAGGTAATTTCATGGCTCTGAATATTCACAAATAGGGTCTTTGCACCACACAGGGCTGGACGCTTCACTCTGTAGTATATAATGGAATAATAATTCCTATTAGCATGTCATACAAAATGAGACATTCTAGACAGAGTAAGATGATAAGCTAGAAATGTTTATATAAAATAATGAAAGCACATGCTAAATTCTAGAGTAGTGGCTATGTTTTAATAATGTCTTGTTCTTCTATACAGTTTCGTCTGTAGCACTTGGGATGTTGACTATGTAAATGGAGGAATAATAGTGTTTTGTGACTTAGGTCGTGTTTCTACACTGGATGGGATTCTGCAGTTGCTCAGCAAGGCTCTAAGCTGCAGAGTACTCTGCTCCTAGGAAAGCCAGTGGGACCTGGGAGCTTCCTCTTCCTCTTGGAAATACTGAGCACCGTGCAGCCTTTGGCTCACAAAGAGATTTTAGAGGAAAATTAATCCTTTGTGTGTGCGTCTTCTCTTTCCTGCGAAATTGGGTGTCATAGGACATCATAACACTTCTGTACTATACAGCAGCAGGAAAGTGAGGGACTTCTGATCCAGGCTTCAAGTTTTTAGTTTATAGGAAGGAGGAGGCTTCAGTACCAGTGGTAGTTCTCAAGCCTTCTCAAACATAAATCAGAGTACAAGTGCTTAATATTTCCTTTAGGAATAGCAATTTGCTCATAAAGTCAAGTTTCTGGTTAACAGATGCAGCAACCTTGGGAGCAGCATCCTTGGGAAAGTGAGTAGAACACTTGTCAAAAGTTTCATGTCCCTGAAGTTCTCTGTTCTGTACATGCACTCATAAAACTGTCATAGGCTGCCACATACTATGTTTCTTATTACTTAAGTTCACTAAAACAGTGGTAGTGTGATTGGCAGCTGGGTCAGGTTCAGTGTAAATCTCAGCCTGGG
>VZTO01006501.1:0-19154 GCA_013400615.1 Syrrhaptes paradoxus
ATGTCCAGAGCACATTCTGCAGTATTAAAACTTCAAAGTGAGATAAAAATATTTGTGTTTTGATAACTAAAGTGCCAAGGTTCTACAGCATTTCTCATAAAAGATATTGAATAAACTTTATTCTCCATTGCTAAAAAATGTGATGCTACTGTTGAGTTGTGCGGGGTAAGACTGATACATTAATTTACTGCACGAATAAGCAAGTCAAATTATTTTATTTAGAAAATAATTTATTTAGCCTATGAAGACTGTATTCCTCAGACATAGCATTTTTGCTCTCTCATCTATTCAACAACTCATTCAATTTTTAATTTCAGGATTCAAATTCTCATAAAGTTAGATTTTCCCTATATCTTGCACGTTTGTTTCCACATGACTTTCTCACTTTATATTAAATATCTGAAAGCTCACACATGCATCCTTGAACGTAAAGATCCAACCAAAAAATCAACTTTATCTTTGCAATTAATATTGCTTGTCTATAAAGCACTACATTTCTCATTTAGGAAAAAAAATACAACGTTTCAAAAAAGTGTTACATGCTTATCATAGATACAACTTTCTTAATCTAGAGATTAGAGTGAAGGGACAAAATAGCCATATGTTGCCATCTTTAATCTGTACGAAATTACTTGATGGGCTCAACACTTGACAAGACTAATTTTGCTCTGTGGAAAAAAAAAGATTAAGAGAGCTATTTGTTGAAATGCAAAACCTGAAATCTTGAGGGACTACAGATAATGAAATAATAAAACTAAAATTCTTATACAAATAAAATGCAATGAAGGAAATTTATTTGCCAGTCACATATTTGAAAAACAAGGAATTACTCACTTCTTTGTGTACCAGAGGCAAAATACAAATAGTTTAAAAGGAGAAAAATTATCTTCAAGGAATGCTGTACACTTTTCAAAACTGAAGTAAATCTTTTTTTTAGAAATCTTAATTAGAAACCTGAATATATCACTAAATGTGTGTGTAAAAGAAATCTCCCTGTGGTCTGAATTGTAAAGTAGTATCTTGACAGCCTGCACAGTGCTGCATATCATCTGAGCTTGACAATAGCTTAAAATAGTTCCAGCCTGTATGAGGAGGAGCTAGGTCATGTGAGGCAAATAAAATTAAAGAAACAAATTATTCTCTCTCTGACCATGACACTCTTGCTATGATCTGTGGTTTCTTTAATAGTAGTACTAAGAAACTAAGATAGTGGTTCTATTACATTTATAAATAAGGCCTATGAGACCAAGTCCATCACTAAATCTTCAGGCTTCCAAGAAAAGCCAAAACAGTTAGCCGCACTTTGTGGATGAAGAGAAAGGCACATGCAAGTGTATGTACAAATAATAATCTTGCGCAAGGAAATCCATGCAGAAAGCACACACACACTTAACTGATCAATCTAGCAAAGCCGGTTCTTACATATTCTCAACTTCTTAACAGAGATGATTCACTAGACCTTGCAGAGACACTGAGACCAAAACGAGTGACGTAGTAGATTATTTGTGAATGTGGACACACCTTGCTTATGTTTAAAAGGAAAATCTGTAGCAAGGCTGGGAATTTAGAGCCCCAGTTCACTGTGGCAATCTTCTGATTCTCCTTATGTTTACGCTCTATGTACCTTACATCCAAAGATGTACAACTAATCTCACATATCATGTAGAGAGCAGTTTTTGAAACCTGAACACAAGCTGCCGTGTTATAGAACTCTGACAGTGGTAGAGCCACTGTAAAGGCAGACAGCTTATACACATTTGCCCCTGATGAAGCCCTGAACAAAGTGGATCCAGACAATTTCTATCTTTTCCTGGCTGAATGAAGAGATGCTATGCACCACCAGTAGTCCTTTGTCAGTTCTTCATGGAGGAATCCTCATGGATTCCTTACCACATCAGAGGGAAATTGTGAATGACTACTTAAATTCAGATAAAATAACAGGAATCAACAGTAGATAGCTTGTATTAATTTTCTTCCAGCCTGTTCTATCTTAATTTCAGTGCAATGAACAATCAAAAAAAGCATAGAAAACTTAAGCTGAGTAATTAAGATTACTACTTCTCTCTCTCAGTAATGGAAGAGACAACACAGCACTAGGTACCAGTTTTTGGTGATAGTGAAGGATGTTCATTTTCTAAACCAACAACTTCAAAGGGGAGTTCTGATGTTACCGTAAGAATAAGTATAATTAAGAACATTATACTAAGAAACAGTAGACTTTTATATGCAACATGCTTACCTAGTTTAATGTCTCCATCTAATGTGAAAAGAATATTGCCAGCTTTTAGATCTCTATGGATGATCTTATTTTCATGCAAGTAGTTCAATGCTTCTAGTGTCTGCCTGCACACCACTTTGATCTGTGGCTCTGTTAATGGCCTTTCAAGCTCTACAAGAGAAAAAGGCAGAAATAAACACAACATTTTTGCATTTTATGTTGTTATGCGATCATAGCAATCTGTATAGAGGTATATGTGAAAATTAAATAATCTGTCAGATTCTGAACATCATATGTCAAAAGAACTTCTGTCTTAAAATATTTGCTCATTTCAGTAAAAATTTAATCCCTTGTACCCAAAACCCTCCTCATTATGAACTACGTATACCTACCTATCTGAACTGTGAAAAAGCTGCACAGTTTAGAGACTGCTTCTTTTGTGTGGTACACCGAGATGTTAAAGACTACAACTTTTACTTACTGGTATTAGCATTCATTTAATTTGTGGAATAACCACAAAAAAAATATAAGGCTGATGCAATATAAAAAAACACCACAACATAATTTGGAAGATGGCAGAGGAAGAGGAAGAATGAGATCCTGAAAAGCGCTTGTGTAGATTTTGTTATAACAACAGAGAGCTCCATAAGCATATGAGAACAACTCACCACATTCATTTAAAGGATCAAGACAAAAATGTGTTTTGAAAAGTAAATAAACACTTCAAAAATGAGAGGAAATTAATCTAACTGAAGAAGTTTTAATGCCCATAGATATAGATGTAAATGCTAATTAAAAAAACCCCAACATTCAACACATATAGCACACCAATTGCATAAATATTTGCATTTCAAAACAATATACATGTGAAACAAGTCTTTAAATATATACTATAATTTTAAGATATTATTAAGTTTATTATTTGAAACAACTTATTTACCCAACATTACTGCATCTACTGCTCCACCTGCACAAAATTCGATCAGGATCTGTATATAAACAAAAGAACACACAAATTACAAATTAAATAGTTCTGCTGAACTGAACCATTGATCAAGTGAGCATTATAGGGAGACCTGAGTTTCAGACTATTTGGCCTTGACAAATTATTTCACTAGCATCTGCAAAATATTTGTATAGTTAACTGCTAAAAGAAGGGCTGTACTGCTCAAGCAAATTATTTGAAAAATGCTTGGAGATCCTCAGATGAAAGTTTTAATCCACTGATAAAATTGCATAATAAAACTTATAAAACATAATTAAATAGTTTGAATCTTATGCATTGTATTGTGATTTACATAATCCCTGCAAACTCATTTCTCAAGTTATTAAACTGTTCTTCTGTTGTATAATCTGACTGAAAAGTCAAAGTGTAAGAGTGATGTGATTTCCGAGTAGCAGATGTTATCTCCTTTACTGTTGCAGATGAGATGAAAATATGCAAAAGATATGGAAAATATGGAAAAACACTCTTAAAAGTTACAGTAAATTAGTAAAATCAGATGTTTAAATTCATTTTCCTCTGCTTTCCTTGATTACATCAAGGCTTTTACCCCAGAATCTAATAATACTAGAACAACTCAATCTCCAGTTCTCAGTTTCCATTTGAAAGAAAAATAAACTGCAACTGTTTTGGGGCACAAACTATGCTGACATGTAGGACAGAAAAAACATACACAAAGGAGAAAGACAGTAGACAAAAGGAATGAGGAGAGCAAGAAAGAGGAAAGCTCATCCAAGACTGAGACACCACTCTTCCCTTTGTGTATTTCTCCTTTAATTTGAATACCTTAATTTATATTTTTCAGTCTGACAGCTAGCAAGTATTTCTTGTCAGAATCCTAACAGTAAATATTCTGGGAAATAATAGCTTAATTTTTTTCCTCTAAAGTACTTTTAAAATCAAAAGTATAATTTCCCATAAAAGAGGAAAGCTCAAATTATACCTTATACCATAACACATATATACACCACTTATATTACACGTTATTTCAAATTACTATTGCAATTAATCCTCACAACAATGGTACTAACAAACGTATTATATAATGCAACTCTCTGTAAATCCTTTAAACCGTTATTCCATTTACATTCTTCTGCATACCTACTGCCAAGAAAGTTAAGTGTGGGAAATTGTAAATAGCTTCTTTCTCTAAAATTTGCTGTTTGATCTGACAACCTGGCAAAAGGTCGCTTTTGTAGACAAACTCTTTCTAAAACTGGAAAGCAAAAACATTTTATGACCAACTATCATTCTTTTATTTTTTTCCTCTACTAAATTCTGTTTACTTACCACATCATTATAGCTTTCCCATTGCCACTTTAATGCCTCTGCATTTCACTGTAACTATATATCTACAATATTATTTTCAAACTCTTTACTCCTCTTCTATCTTTATTCTACCAGTGAAGTCTATCCACTCAATTTCATCTTCTGTCTCTATTAATACTTGCTTTCATGCTGACCCTTCTGCATGGAAATTTTTTCCCTATTCCACCGTTTTATACAGTATCATTTTACTGTGCATTCAGATCACACAAAGTTTTCACAAAGCTTAACAAAACAAATCTACATCAGGAAATAAGGTATTACACTTCCATTGTTTTCATGCTTAAAGGATAAAGCATATTTGTAGGGCTCCAAGGGAATTTTCCTTTATTTGTTTTTAGGCATCATTTTTTTAATTATAAACCCTTTATTTAAAAAAACCCATGTATTTTTTTTGGTACAACTCCAAAAGCACTTATAAATATTTCATTGTATCACCTAAAGGAAATAAATTTATTTTCACAGCTAAAGCTATTCAGTGCACATGATAGAGCACAAGAGTGATGTACAGTCAAATGTATGCCCACTATACCTCTATGTAAAAATATCTAGATTTTAAGTAAATTAATTATGGTTCAAGTCACGTTAAACTGCCCCTCCTGGAAGTACCAATTAATTCACTTGTATCTAAAATACATACTTCACAGGCTGACCTTTTCAGCACATTATTTATTTTTCAGGTGTGGATTCTGAATCTCACTCTAAATTGTGCTAATGTAATTAAAATCTGAGTCCTGCTGCTACAAATAAGCACTGGCTAAGAACTCTCTTCATACACCAAAACGAACTGCTAATTTCCCAATTTTAGATTCAAACTCCTGACCAAATTACTCAGTGTAGCTCAACTTTACAGCGACCATTTCTTAAAGTCAGACTCACAATTTACAAATTAGTTTTGAAACAGAATAGTTATCCCAATAGTGACAACCCAGAAAAAATGTGACTGACAAACGATCTTTCAATAAAGCCAAGAAAAAAAATGTAATTTCCATAACATTCTGAAATAAGTAAAAGCATTTAGAGAATAAAAAAACACCTACCCACAGATTGTTTTCATAGTAGAAGGCATCTAGGAGCTTAACAATATTAGGATGATCACAGGATGCTAAAATATCAATCTCAACCATGTAATCTTCAAGTTCTTCTTCTGATTTAGTATCAATCACCTTTGCAGCAGCCAGTACTTTTGTTTCTTTGTTCTGAGCCTATGAAAGAAAAGTCACAGCAAACATAGATATGTGAATTTCACCAGAAAACTGTCACCACACACAAAAAAAGAAAACCTCCCTTGATATTTCTGAACTATTTTCCTGCATTTAGTTTGCCCCTCTACAAAATAAGAATACCTGCATATTAAAGACTAGATAAATTCTAGCAGAAAAATGGTTTAGTAACTTTTCTCAATGTCAAGAAACAATAGACAGGAATATAAAAACACTTAATACTAGTCACATTCTTTCAACCATCGTGCAAGTCAATAGCTTAAGGTGGTTATTATTGTGTCTCCTAAGATGAAGCTCTGTGTTGCTCCTCAAAAACTATCTATTAACACTTGGCAAGGTCTAGGAAGTAGCCTCCATCCACCCTCTTATTTCTCACTGCACATTCTTGCCTTTCTGACGCTCCCCACGTTGTGGCAGCACAGGTGTTCTCAAAGCCACACAGAAAAGCAGATCCTCTACCAATAATCAGCAGGTTACACTCTCCTTCAGCCACGGGCTGTATTCAAGCTCCCATGTTAAAAAGCTGCTAAGCTATCCTTAATTCAGCCGGACATTTTACTCTCTTTGCTTGACAAGTCTAGGAGCAATTCCACAGATGGCTACTCATAGAGGCTGGTCATGCTGAAAACACTGCCAGCCTCTGCTTTATTACTCCACACCTTCAGACTAGGGAGCTAGAACTGCTGCAGTGATAAGGTCAACTGGAGAGCAAGAAACATTTTGACTTGAAAAGCAAAAGGAAAACAAGACCTTGTGTACCCAAGGAGAAAAAAAAAGAAGCATTTCTGCTACACATTTAATATTCTTTGGCTTTTTTTAAACATAAGAAATTACAAACAGTTAGGATGACTGTTACTTAAATAGAAAAATATTCAGAAACCAGTTGTTGCAAATATTTATTCACAGAATATTGCTGAGAAACTAATCCAGGAAAACTAGGCAAAGTGGGATTTAAAAAAAAAAAACAACAAAAACAAAAACGTGAGGGATAAAGACCTGGTAATGTGCACTTGCAGCCCAGAAAGCCAACCACATCCTGGGATGCATGAAAAGAAGCATGACCAGCAGGTTGAGGGAGGTGATCTCCCTTTACTCTGCTCTCATGAGACTCCACCTGGAGTCAGCTGCATCCAGCTCTGGAGTCCTCAGTGTAGGAAAGACATGGACCTGTTGGAGCAGGTTCAGAGGATGGCCACAAAGATGCTCAGAGGCTGGAGCACCTCCCACATGAGGACAGGCTGAGAGCTGGGGTTGTTCAGCCTGGAGAAGAGAAGGCTCCAGGGAGACCTTAGAGCAGCCTTCCAGTACTTAAAGGGGGGCTACAGGAGAAAAGGGGAGGGACACTCGAGCAGGGAGCCTAGTGATAGGATGAGGATAAACTGAGAGGGTAGATTTAGATTAGATTAGGAATTAGATATTAGAAAGAAGTTTTTCACTATGAAGGTGGTGAGACACTGGAACAGGTTGCCCAGGGAAGCTGTGGAAGCCCCATCCCTGGAGGTGTTCAAGGCCAGGCTGGATGAGGCTTTGAGCAACCTGATCTAGTGGAGGGTGTCCCTGCCCATGGCAGAGGGGGTAGAACTTGGTGATATTTAAGGTCCCTTCCAACCCAAACCATTCTACGATTCTATGATGATTCAAAGATAAAGCAAATGTTAAACACACAGCCTAGCCTGTATGTGTACATACACACACATAAAATTATATACACTTTCTAATAATTCTCTTGCAAATTATGCTTGAAGGAATACTGTCACTTGGAATTTGGTAAAGTTTAAACAAGAAGGTCTAGCTTCTCAAGCCATCATAAAAACACTAGTTTGTTCAGGCATTTCCAGCAGTTACTTTTTTGCCTCTGAATAAATGAAATCGTAAGACTGAAGTCTACTTCACCAATTATATGTAAAGACTATGAAGAAAAGGCCTAGATTTATTCCACATAGCTCTAGACAGTCAAATGAAATTAAATTAGAAGAAAGGGCACAGGGTCTCTCCAAAGCAGCAGAAGAGAAGAACCTGCAAGGGCAATTCTGAGTAGTGGTGTGAAGCATCACAAGGCCTGTCACAGAGTCCTGTCTCTCTGCTGCATGGGGCATCTTGTCCCCAAACCTGGTTGAGATGAACCTGGGACAGTACACAGCAGGAAAAAGGAGAAAGTTTTTCACTCAAAGGGTGGTGGCACACTGGAACAGGTTGCCCAGGGAGGTCGTGGATGCCCATCCCTGGAGGCATTCAAGGCCAGGCTGGATGTGGCTCTGAGCAGCCTGGTCTAGTGGTTGGCGGCCCTGCATACGGCGGGGGGTTGGAACTAGATGATCACTATGGTCCTTTTCAACCCAGGCCATTCTGTGATTCTAAGAATCCCAAAAGCCGATTTTTGTCTCCTGATCTCATTATGCTAATATCAGACAAAACAGCAAGTAAGACATTTTAAGAATTATTTCCAAAGTCTAAATATTATTACTTTCACAGTCATAAATAATTCTCTCAATGTGGGAACAGAGAACAAATTATTTAAGACACATGTTTACGATAATATTCAATAAAACAGCAGTAACAACAAAACATGCTTACAAGATTAATCAGGTAGGACTATGCTTATGTTGAGGGTATAGGTTTTGTGATACATATGAAACATTTATTTTTATCTCAATATTATTCCCAAAACAAAAAACGATCAGTCTTCCCAACATCAATATTTACCCTCCCATTTTCAACAACAAAGAAAGGGATCCGTGTACCATTATTCAAAAACAAACCACTGAAAAGTTTTCCAACACACATTCTAACAATAAAAAGGTCTGCTTAATAATGCAAACATAATTTGTTTTGGTTTTAGGTTTTATAGCAAGAATGAAAGACCAACTTTCTTTTTCTAGAGCCGCACTGTGAATTAAACATGAAAGGTGAAACAGATGTCTGACTCCACAACAGAATTAGAGTTCGTAGCTTACATGTGCAGAAAAATGGTTGTTAAAGTACCCTTCTAAAGAATTCAAATATTAACTGTAAATTTACTTTTTGGAAACCTGCACGGCCACACATAATCCACTGCAGCATCTTAACAAGAAGGATACTTTAAAAAAATCATGAAAAAAACCCCTGAAATTCATTTTTACACAAATTTGTATGTAAACTATATAATGGTAATAATATTTTATTTAAATAAAACTATTTTAAACTTTTACATCAGGTCACAATAACAGATGGTACTGTTTTCAGATTCAGTTTCACCTTTGACAGAGAGAGAGGAATTGGTAAATCAGGGTGCATGACTACGTGCTAGGGAGTTTGCTGTATTTATAGCATATATTGCTTTTTCTCTATTGACAGGGTACTTTGTATTTTGATTTTTCCCAGATCCTTTTGTTTGAAGTAACTAGAAATCTGCTTTGAATAAGGTTCTTTTATTTCCTCCTTGTGGCAACTCTGTTAAAACACCTCATTAAAAACCAAAAGTGATTATGGACACAGTATTATCTTTACGAGCATCATAACAATTATAAACAAAACATATGTTCGCATTTGTTTTGACCTGAGATAGTAAAATTTTGTAGGCCTAGATCTAGACTTTTTTTCCAGTTCTTAAAAGAAAAAAATCTTTGTAATTAGCATATTTTCACCAGGTATTTCTGAGGACTTATAAAAAAAATTAAGTATACATCAATTTACACCTGAAAAGTAAAAAAAAAAAAAACCAAAACACCTTGTATATTTTAAACATTATTTTAAAAGCTCTTTTTGAATAAGACATTCATCTCCATCCCACGATTCACTCTATACTAAATATCCATCTACGCAAGTTGAGTAAGAATCATGTAAGAAATATGCTCTTTTGAACTGTGTAGGAAAGGATTTCACTGTTCACTCACAAGATTTATGTAGCACTGTATTGTACGGGGAAAAAAAACCCCTCTGGATTAAGAGGAACAAAAAGTACTTACAACTTTGTGTGGGCATATTTGTTTTTTCTAGACTTAGGCTGAAGTCTTTCTTCTGCTGTATAACACTCTCCAAAGGTCAGAGCAGGAGCAAAAAATGTTTGTGTAAATGCAGTCCTGATTTGCATATACTCATTTTGCATTTGGGTACAGGAACATTTAAAGTCAAATAACCATTTATGTTATTCAGAAGTTCTGCCCTTTCAAAGTGTCCTCTGAGTAGCCCAGCAGTTTCTTCCTATATTTCAGCTCTTAACTACTAATTAAAGCTATTCCAAATACTCTGCTTAAATACATTTGATTCTGCTTCTGTGACAGGTGATTTATGCTGCAGTCCTATGCTAAGAAATCCAAACTGGCATCTTCAGTGGTTGTGGTTCAATCCTGCCTTAGGTGGAGACAAGGAAGAAAACAGAAGAAAGATTTTCTTTCTTTGCATTAGCAAAACTTCATCTGTTCAAAACATTTATACACAGTGGTTGAAAACTGAATTGGAATAACTCATACCCCCAAGATCTGACTAATACATATATTTAGGGCTACTGCTCCAAACTTAAACTTACAGAGAGATAGTACTCACAAGGCAATATCAAACTATGTTACAGTATGGTTCTTGCAATGGAGGACACAGTCTCATAGCAGAAAACACACAGGAAAATACTCTTATTTTCCTAATTCCAAGTTAAAGTATTTTTAGAAATATGGATTGCAGGTTTCTTTAGAATAAATATGACCTTGTAAACCGGAATTTGCAAATTACTTTCTCTCCAAACCTAAATCCCTCACATTGAAATAGCAATGACCTTAAATGCACAAAAGATGCTGTAAATATTTGAAAATGTATCAGTACAAGAAAGAAGAATAGCCATTCTACACCACACTAGTATCTGCGAGCATGATGTGAAATTAGCAACTACTCCCTAATCAACCCTGGATGTTTATACAGTATCATATATCCAAATATAAGTTCCAGAGCCAGAAGCTTTTGTGAAGAGACTGATAGCAGAATATTAAAAGGCAGGTTTACTGTCTGGGCACTCAGCCAAGACACTGCATATTCCCAGCCATGGACAGCAGGGAGAGTAGAGCCATGGTTCCAGAGTAATAGGATTACAGCTCAGAGATAACTCAGTCTTTCATCTTTAGATGACCAATATGAAGTTTCAGTATTGGTTGTGAGGAGCTGTTTCAGTTTCCTATCACCAGCAAACCCCAACTGTGCAGCTCCCCTTCTGTGATGTAGCATGCTGACATCTAAAAATTAAACAGTTTACAAGTGAAAAAAGTTAAGTACAACCTTCATCTATTGTTCAGCCAACTGTAAACAGATGAGATAGAAAATTGTTCATCACCTTTTTTCCTGATGCCTGATCTCTCTTCTGAGATGTTATGTAAGAACACTGCATGCTTTGCAGGCAGCAAAACAAATCAATTAAGCTTTTCCCCTCTGACTCATTCTTCCCAACAAAACTATAGTCATAATCGTAGATCATCAAGGTTGCCAGAAAGTGAAACGTACACATATCCCTATTCACCAAAAGATGTTTTTGTATGTAAAAAGCCACCCTGTTATGTAAACCTGGGACTGTCAGCTCCAGCTCCATATATGCTTCCTAATGGTGTCTGAGTAATCAGTACTGAAAAACTGTCCTTGTACAACACAAATACAAGAGCTGTTTCTCAGAGCTGTCAGAAAGCAGTGGATCTCAGGCTTTCTGAAGCATATGAACCAAGGGGAAAAAAAATTGCTGTAATCTCAGATTTTAACAGCCTGATCAAATAAATCTGTAAGAAGCAGCATGGCCTTCTGGAAAAACTAGACTGGACTTGGTCTTGTATAAATTTACTATACCATATTTAACATTGTCCCATGCATTCTGAAACTCAAAAACCCCTGCAGGATTCACCAGTATCAAGTGTTCAAACTTCTTTTAAAAACATGGAAAGGTCTTCTTTTATTAGTGAATTTTAGGAAAAAAAAATCTACCTTAATAAATCAGATAAAAAGAAGCATTAATTCTAACACTGAATGTTGATAAGTGTAATTTCAAGTATCAGTTTGAATGCCAGAGCAAATAGCTACCTCTGCAACATTAAACCACAGTTTTTACAATAAATCACAAGTTAGGCCAATGAAGGAGATGGCAACCTCCACAGATTTCTGAAAATTAAGATAAGCCAGTCATGTCAAAGAAGCTACATAATTTTGCACCAGTCTTCCCTGCATACTGTTTGAAAACGTAGTAGTACAAAAAAAAAAAACCAACACTACAGAGGATTTCAATTTTTTGTTTAATTATATAAATGGTTGGTCCAAGGAATTAAAAACCAGCTAACTTCAGTTATACCTGCTAAAACTTGTTGAAATGACTGTTACAAAAGAACTATTCAGAAGATAACAGAAGGATAGTGTCTACCAAGGACAATGATACAGCTACAGGACAACTACAGCTGATCAGCCAAAATTTTTCCGTTCCTGCACCATGTATCATAAGTACCTACTGCACAGCTTCTTCCACCTAAGAAATGTTTAATGTCAGGAAAAAAAAATACTGAAATAGAAGTGTAGCTGAAAGTGCCTCTATTTGCTATAAGCAAGTTACTAACAAAGTGGGGCCCAGAGCTGAACTTGGACTACCAAAGCACATCTTCACCACACTGTGGTCTGCTGCCTCTGTGGCTATACTAGTTTTGGAGCTGTTTCCATGACAACTTTACTCTTTTAACATTATCCTTGTACTTGGTACTTAGTGTGGTTCTTCTGCTTCCTCCATGGCTGGTTTCTGAGGATTCCACAAGTTATTTTTGGGAGTGGTATAGAATATAATTTTCATGTTTAACCTCATGATTCCATTTATGTATTTTGATTAACTCTATGGTATTTTGCATACTAGCTAAGCAGAGTTCCTATCCTGATTCATGTATTGTGTCACTGAAATCAGAAGGAATCTTTATATGCATATTTGAAAAGTACCAGTGCAAAAAACCTGAAATAGTCCTTCGGAGGAAACTTAACAAAGGGGAGATCAGATTTCAGCATCATTCGTCTTACTAGAACAAATCTGTTTAAAAAAAAAAAAAAAAAANAGAAAAAATAAAAAACTGTTAAACATTGGCATGAAAATCACCAAAATGTGCTGTGATGTTTTGTAATAACACATTACTGTTTTCCCTTCTCTTGTTGCGTGGTAGCTCACAGAAAAGCAACAGGGAAAACCAGCTGACAATATTGGGAAAACATTTGTAACTAAAGTAGGGTCAGAGGTGTAAGTGCAAAGGACTGATACTTTTTTCCTAGATTCAGTTGTAACAACTGTACATACTACTTGTAAAAGCAGCACTAAAACACACAACACTGCATTACAATCAACTGCTATACTTGAGAAGGGGGAGGCGTGACAAATTAAGATTTATGCCTGCAGTGCTAAATTGCTTTGCCAGTATCTTTCATCTGCAGAGGAGAGGAACAGTTGCCAGCAGAGGTTTTCTCCATTTCATGCAGCACCAGACAATCTCAGCCCCAAGCTGACAACTTCCCAGGAAAGATAGCCCAGTGTAACTTCATCCTGGATTACAAACTAGAGTTATTTTTTCAGTCTTGTGTCATTAGGAAAAACAAAACACAACGCTTACAGTTTATTAATTTACAAGTTGATTTAAATTACTACATCTTAAAATTAAGCTTTTAATCCAGCAATAAACACACCTTTATTTGAGATTACAGAAATTAATAATGCTTCCAAGAAACAATGATATCAAGAAATATTTTTAAATCAAACAACTGCTAATTCTAGCTGTTCGCTAGAATTACTTTTAAGCCAACCAACAAGCCAGAGCTGAAGCTGTCTCCAGACCATTGTTTTTCAGAAGAGTAAGTTGCTGCCAGATTGACAGTTCATCATTTTATTATTTGTTTGAACACAGGACGTAAGAAACCTTCAATTCCTTTACCTGGGACGATTCTGCATTATAAACTTGCTTCTAGTAATTTGAAATCTGTAACAATGCATTAATTCACTTCAGCTCAGAGAGCCAGTGTTACTCCTGCTAACACCTTTTTCCAGAGACACATTTGGAGTTGTAAAAGACGGTAGCTTTCTGCAAACAGTTACACCACAGAGCGTTTTGGCTTCATGTAGCACTAAGTCATTTTGTTTACTAGCACTTTACAGACTACCTTCACGGATGTATGCATATCAATCTAGAATACTCTATTAAAAAAAAAAAAAAAGTGTCTAGGTCAACCCACAGTTCCTCAGGTTACAAAACAAAACTGGGATCTTCTCTGCCCAGAGCCTTTAGCCAGATCAGATGTAAGACAGCTACAGCTGTTTGTTCTCCCAGCACAGCTATTCATGTGTAACAAAACAACAAAAAAAGCACATCTGACTTAAGCATAGAAAATTCTGTCTTTACAAAGTGGAAAAAAACACAAGTCAACAAAATAATAAAGAAAACTGACAATATCTTTGGATTTTAAGAACACTTCAACAAAGGCCTTCTGACACGTTACTAAGGAAACTACATAGTCATGGGAATGAAATGTGGCACAGTCATTAAGTTAAAAAAAACTTGCTGTCAAAAAAGTAAAGAATATTATTAAAAGCTTTATACTCCATGTAGCATAAGGACTTGTACTTAGACCATTTATTTTATGTATTTATTGTAGAAGATGATGGTATATAATAGATGTAACTTAACTGTCATTTAACATGCATACATCTTACTGGCTCAAAAACACAGTCAGTTTGGGAAAAGGTTCTATATACAGAATATAGTATATCTGATACTGCAATGTAAACCATATCCAAGACTCGCAGTGAGAACAGCTAAACAGCAAGAGGGGAAAGAAAAAAATGAAACAAGGTGAAGCATTATCACCCCATTTCATTCTTTGTCCTGATAAAATGAACAATAAGTATACTTCATCTACTTCAAGGGAAAAATATAAACTATATAGGCAGTTTAAGATTCAGTATTTTACAAAAAGAGAGAGTTACAGCAGTGGGAAATGAAACATGACTACACCAATACCACAATAAAACTGTCAGCAGCTCTTGCAAAAGAATCAAAGCATATATTCTCTTGCTCCACGAGTGCTCTAGTCTGTTGAGATGAAACTTCCCCTATTTCTAAAGTAACAAAAAGGAAGTAGAGTAGCTTTTGACAGCTTTTGTAAAAAAGCTGTACTTCATCATCCCTGTTTTTTAAATAAAGTTGTTATAGAAACCAATTCATATTCTCTTAATGGAATTAATTTATTTTCAAAAGAACAGGAAATTTAGAATTCTAAAGCAAAGTTCTTTCTTCCTTATGTACATATCTTTGAAACAATGTAACAGAAATCAACTGCAAAGACAGCAACAAAAAAAGTAATCAATATAATTAAGCCAGTTTCAGCTCTCTTTAATGTAAAGAAGTTATTTTCAAGTCAGTTCTAAAATGAACTTCATTAATTACAAAATTCACTGTGATGCTGTGTGCTATTTAATGCTTATACAGTTTGTGACTTGCCAGTAGTTTTCTTATGAGTCTTAAGTAATGACCCTAAAGCTACATACCGTCTCACGAAAACGAAGTGAAATCTTCTGACACACAAGTTAGAAAGGTTGCCTCACATGCAGGTTATAATAACCTAGCTGCCTTTGTGCTGCAAATATGGCATCTCCAGATATGAGAAAGAGACATCGGAATAAACATTTGGTATTCCTTGAAAACTGGCTATTCAAGCACCACAAAAATAGCATCTTGGGT
This sequence comes from Syrrhaptes paradoxus, assembly GCA_013400615.1. Lineage (NCBI taxonomy): Eukaryota > Metazoa > Chordata > Aves > Pterocliformes > Pteroclidae > Syrrhaptes > Syrrhaptes paradoxus. Next base: position 15,466 of record VZTO01006501.1, read on the forward strand.
TCTGCAAGTAAGCTTCATTCATATTCAACGCAGTAGTGGAACATGTTGCTTCTGATATTGCCTTTCAGATTAACTGTTTGTTTTGTTGGGGGTTTTTTAATGGGTGAATTTAAACAAGCAAACAATTAAGAAAACTGACTACTCTGAGAAACCATATGAATGCCAATCCTATTATTTATCAGCCAATTTCAAAAGAAAGTTTAATTTAGAAGCATGCTGCTGCTGCTATTTTTCATATTCTGAGGTTTTTTGCACTAGCTGTTTGCCATTTTACTGATCAGTGTAATTCACTCAGAATTTACCTAATATGCTAGTGAAAAATACAAATGATCACAGGAATAATTGTATTACTTGATAAAAGTATTAAAAACAAATCCAGATAAAATACTTTAACTCTTTGCAGAGCTTGATGCACAAAAGATGCAAAGGGAAAAGAGCTGCTTTACTCAGACCTCTGCACCTAATGAACTTGTATCTGTATTCATGCAATGTGCAAACAAGGTTCTTCCTCTGACAAAACTGCTGAGTATTATGATAACGTTAAACACTGCAAACAGTTAAACACACAAGATGTTCAAGAGGAAGTACTGTTCTTGTCTCTTAATAGTGTTACTTTTAATGGAATTATGAAAGCTTTATCTTACCTATGTCCCCAAGAACTGACAGCAAGGAGGAGGCACCAGCATGGCTATTAGGGATGAAGCAGTTTTATCTTTGACAAGACTTCCCCATTTTTCCTACTCCTTTTCTCTCATGTTTGCATAAACACANAACAATAGTAACAGCAGCATCTAGCAAACCTGCTTTTTATCAGCACTGCTGATAACTGCACAATTTATACAACAAAAGTACATTTATTTTTTCTTTTGTTGTGACAAACAACATTCATCTGTCATACCTTACTAACTTCAGAATATTGATATACCACCTTGATGCTTCCCTTTTATACCTATTTAAGCCAATGCTGACACTGTCTTGTCATTTTTCCCTTACATCAGCACTGTCACTTGTCTGGCCCTCCTGTGAGCTGTACACTAGCTTATTTTTATATTTCACTTTTAAATGATAAGGGAGGTGTGTGGTTTTTTGTTTGTGTTTATTTAAGTGTAACTTGCTAAATTAACAAACAACTTCAGGGTTATTAAGCTGACCAGAACACCTTCATTTGCTACTAAGAGACAGCTCAAAGCTCTTGCTACAGCCAAAAGCAAAGGAGGCATTTTCAGGTACCCCAGTTATCCCTATCAATAAGAAACACTTGACCATCCTCTTGTTTATATATGGTGATCCTTAAGCTTTCAGACTTCCCACCCCAGAGAGATGAAAAACAGTAGACAGTGCTTCCTTCTTGCAGGTTACTTATAAACCCAGTTAGTGCATCTTGACTAGTAGTAAAAACTAATTGGAAAGGGTGAAAGAGTAAAAACAAGCTTGGCTTAACTCTAAGAGTACCCATTTCTCCACATTACTGGAATGATTTGAGATTGAGGGNCTGACAGCAAGGAGGAGGCACCAGCATGGCTATTAGGGATGAAGCAGTTTTATCTTTGACAAGACTTCCCCATTTTTCCTACTCCTTTTCTCTCATGTTTATATTTTTATTCTTTTACTGGGCTGAAAGTTTTTGAAGCAGAGGGCTGTATTTTGTTATGTATTTGTACAGTGAAAGGGAGTACAGAATTCCACATTCCTTTTGGAAAATTATCTAAGACATTTCTTGCTTCAAAACACTGCTCACTCTGAAATTCAATTCAGTTTCTGTACTTTCCTCAGAGGTAAATTTAGTACCAAATAAGAAGTCTTATAAAACTTTCATTCTTTTCTGGCAGTTACACCTAAAGGATCACCACCTGAAACAAAACTGGGAACGTGGGCTGTTAGTAAATTTCCAGCTAAGGATATGTCTATATAACAAACTACTTCTAGTGTGGAAGTCAGTGATGCAAAAGGAAGAAACTACTGGCTGATAACAATAGTAACAGCAGCATCTAGCAAACCTGCTTTTTATCAGCACTGCTGATAACTGCACAATTTATACAACAAAAGTACATTTATTTTTTCTTTTGTTGTGACAAACAACATTCATCTGTCATACCTTACTAACTTCAGAATATTGATATACCACCTTGATGCTTCCCTTTTATACCTATTTAAGCCAATGCTGACACTGTCTTGTCATTTTTCCCTTACATCAGCACTGTCACTTGTCTGGCCCTCCTGTGAGCTGTACACTAGCTTATTTTTATATTTCACTTTTAAATGATAAGGGAGGTGTGTGGTTTTTTGTTTGTGTTTNGATAATTCCTGCTCAAACTCGTCTGACCATATTTCCCAGCAACTGATCAGAGTTTTCACAGTGTAATGTAGTTGTGCAGACCTATGGTATGACCCATGACTATCCAGCACTGAAAAACAGAACAGTTCGCCTGAATGGTGAACTGAAAGATTTGTGTCATCCACAGAAGTTGAGCAAGTAAGAGAATGAGAGAAGGGCATTAAAATCATTAAAGGGTCAGGCAGTTGTCTTATAAAAAACAGACTAAAAAAGGTTGGGCCTCTTCAATTCAAACAGGAAAAGCTGAAGGTGGGGCAGGAACATGACTGAACTTTACCAAATAAAAAAGGCAGCACATGAATTGAATAAAGCCCGACTGAGATAAAGGCTGTGAAGGAGATGAGGGTTTATCACAACATTCTAATTCTTGCTGAAGTAGTCAACTGACATTTCTCCATTAAGGTTTTACCCCCTTCTGATTACAAAAGTATTAACCTTTCTCCTGGTAAAGTACTGCTTAGAAATAACAAGTGAAAAGTCATCCTCTATAATGTGAAAACTAGACATGTGCTAGAGAAAAGCTTTGGTTTTACAGCACAAATCTGTGTCTGGAGAACCATCACCTACAAGAGAAAGAAAGGATAACTTCCAGTGCAAAAAGTCTTGCCAAGTTATTACTGTATCATTAACAGAGTTACAATAACTTCCCTTGGAACACTGTTTTCTGAATCATGGTTATGACTAAACATTTATAGAGACAAAACCCAGTTCCTTAAAGTCCTCCTTTATCAAGAAAGTCTCAGACAGATCTAAAATGCTGTTCAATTAGCTACGAAAAAAAGGTAAAAGGACAGTCTTTTCCAATTCATTATCAAGCTAGATGGATTAAAAAATTATTCCACTTTAGCACAGGGATTCACCATTGCTTTCATACTAAGTAAAACAATTTGAATGTAGGCACAACTTAAGTTCTAGGGTAATGATTCCCCCAAAAACTTCAGCAGACTGTAGAGTTGCCTTTCCACTCTCTGCTCACCAGCTCTTTTTTGAATAACTGCATTAACACAACTTTAGAAAAATTCTTTCTGGAAATAAAGTCCCTTTATTTGTCATGGCCTCCTTCAGTTTCACATACTAAGATTTTTCTGAAACAACAACTGACTAATTTTTAAGACTGACACTTTAAGGTGCCAGTCACTTGGTCCTCTGCAGTAAGGAGAGATTTAGCAAATTTTAAATTATAATCAATAAATTGATGTGACTACTGTAATATGATCCTACTTTTTCACTTCTTCATATTCTTTTCCATTAAAAAAAATCAGTAAAAATTAAAAATCATATCACAGAATAGCATGCTTCAGGTATCAGAACCTTCTTAAAGACAGATTTTAGTTGGAATTTGATTCAAGCATTA
>VZTO01006504.1:1236-17165 GCA_013400615.1 Syrrhaptes paradoxus
AAAAAAAAAGGGGGCTGTCTCCGGCTAATTTCCCCCTATATCCCGGGCATGATGTCAGCATGGTATCGAATATCCCTTTGGCTATGCCCACCTCCCAGCTTCTGTGAGGAATTAACCCCATCCCAGCTGTACCCAGGACAGAAAACTACATGTGAGAGCCCAAAACTTAGGAGGTTACAATGAATACCGAAACAAACAAGAAAATTATTCAGACTTACTGTTAAATGGAGAAGAAGATGGGAAAAAAGTAGAAAAACTACATTGTAAGGCTAATTAGAGACTTAAGATTCCAAAAATTAAATTAAAACCTTGAGTTTGACAGTTCAGTTATTTCCACAGTGTGGAGCCACACTCAAAAGACGTCCGTCTCATTATTTAACACACTAGTGGAAGTATTTGAAGTATATGGCAGCAAGTGCTGCACAACGTCCCTAATTAAATATCAATAGAACACTACTTGAGACATTGTATACAATATTGGGCATACACTAACCCTCACAACATACATCTCATTAGCTGGAATAGCTGGCAAGACAATATAGTTTGAAGATTCGGTTGCATATAAATGGCATTTGGATGATTAAAAACACCTCCTTTATAAACACTATAAATTACTTTTCAGCTATATTCAGGAGTTATATTTTGAAAGAGTAACTATTATTTCATGGAAAATAATTAACAGTGTTGCTGGCAATGCCATGCTGATGCTCAGTCCTGGCTCCTGAACAGCTCCTGCTGCCGGACTCCACCACTGACTGCCCAAGGCAACCTGCCACCACTCCCCAGCTGTCAGCCAGCTCCCAGGGACCTCAAAAGCACACGACTAGCCCCTCGCTGCCACATCTAAATTTAAAAGTCCATAGATAAAGATATAGTAGTGGCAGGTCACTGGAGCAGCAGCACAGGAAAATAAGAAAGTAGACACCAGACCTAGAAGCTAGGTGGAGTCTTTCCAGTTTAGGAAGACTAGCAGAGCCCCAGAAAGGAGATTCATATTTTTTTTTAATCTCAGAACTCTTTTTTTTCCTGTAGGAAAATGTGGGATTTCAATTCCCATGGACATTCACTGAGCAAAGTAAAAGGATGTAGGATGGAAACCAGTACTGAGCTGTGCACTGAGATATCAGAAACTGAATTTAAATGCAAATGTTACAAAGAATGATGTGATAATGGGCAATATAAATTGTATAGAGGGATAAATAAGAAGCCTTACCATGGGGACCATTTTGAGAAATTGTACAGCAGCAAATAAATACATGAGCAGAGCATTTAGTAGCAGGGAGAATGAAAATGAGGGACTTCCTTCTAGGACTGCAAAGCAGGGAAATTTGCGTGACTTCTGGCATACTAATCTAGTACTCACAGAAAATATGGGTAAATTTGAAACAGTCATAGGGCACAATATTTTCTTCTGAAGAAAAAAAATTAAAGCAATTCAGAACAAAACAGAAGTAACCAGCAAACTTAGAAATTATGGCCTTTCCCCCTGTGTTTCACTAACAGGTCCCAAACTCTTGTGTACCAGAAGTGTCAATGCTTTCTTTCTTGAGTCCCTCCTTTATCATCTTGGTGTTTCCTTCTGTCTCCTTCTCCTAGCCATTTCCTAATTTTGAAAATTGGGAAGGACAGGTTAGCTGCTATTCAGTGAGGTTTTGTAATCGTACAGTTACACAAATAAAATGCTTTTCATGGTTGCATGGTTTTAACACAGCAGTAGAACATAAAGTCAGTGAGAAACAAAACACTACAATAATTGTGGCCCTAAATCTGCTGTGAGTAACATATTTGTGCCCTCACTCTTTCTTATAACATAGAACAAAATTGGAATGATGTATTATCAGAGGATAATAACTGGTTTGTAAAAAATAAAAAAGGATTAATGATTTATCTTCATTTTACAATAAGTTACGTCTATCACATAAGGGCACAAGCATTTGTATTTTTACCAATATAACCCATAACATTTGGGTTAGGGGCAGACAAGGAGGAAGCAAATGTGGAAAAAAGAGGCCAATAATATACACAAGAAATATTTACCAACTGGCAGAAAGTTCATATTCAAATCAGCCACAACACCTACATTAAAGGTAATGTTCAAAAATCACACTCCAGACATAACAAATAATTAAATCATCTTTCTAGAACATTACATCATACAGTGTCTTACTACTTGAAAATGACACATCTCTATGTTTTTGATTCCAAAACAATATTATCAATCTGATTCAGTAAAACGCCTTTATGGAGATTGCTCTCACACTATTAAATGGTATGCTAGAAATCCCTCATTGTTACAGTAGGATAAAAACCATTATAGTTTTCAGGAAACTAGTATAAGGACATATAAACATTCATGCCAACACTCCCCTCTCCTACACACTGCATTTCTAAAACAGAGTCACTCTAATGTCGTGGCTGGTAATACTTTAAAAGCCAAAGTTTTGAAAAATCCTTCATGTCATCTAGAACATGTAAATTGCAATTTGAGTATGATATTTGATGACTGTTTTAATTTTTATTCTATAAAGTATGAATGTCAATACAACTGTAAAGCTAACATGGTGTACTTATGAAATGTATCTGTGATAAATGCGTGCAAATTGATCCTCATATGTCATACAAATGTAAAAACACTGGATTTGCTATGAGATTATCTTTTTTTCTTTTATGGATTGTTTTTCCCTGCTATATTTTGCTTTAAGAACCTAGCTTACCCATAGAAGAATTTTTCCTTTAAGTCCCACTTGGTATTTATTGAAGTAATTTAAATACTGTCATTAACTTCTGCAACATTTAGATTAGCTGAGTTAATTCAAGTATTTGCAAAGAATTTACAAAATTATTTGCCTAAAAGTTGTAAAATTTAACAACAGACAATTTGCTTTCAGAATGTAATTAAGCCTTTGCAGAAATTAGTTCAAACATTGGCTTATGTGGCAATTGTAATTACAGCTAAGTCCTGTGTCAGAAGCCCAGCTGGCAAGAGGGAGCAAAAGATCAAGGGACGGGTGTCTTCCTACCACACACTTTTATTCTCAGTGTAGATACCATGTGAATACCATGTGGAATCCTGAAGTTAAAGTGCCCAGTCTACAGCTTGTAAAATATGACTACATGAAAATAAGAGATGCATCTTCTAATATTTTGTCTTGTATATTTCTTAAACAAGAGTCTGTGTTACAAACAGACTCCAAAATGACAATAATACTGGGTGCACTCTTTATAGCTTAACAGAGAACATATCTCCTTCTTGTTCTTGGAACTTACAGAGAACAAAATACCTGCCATAATCCCCAACTTGTTTTTCATGAATCGAATAAAGCACAAATGCAGAAAGGCAAAATTTGTTTCACTTTCCAATATGAAGTTTTGTTGGGGATGAGTTAGGTCCACTGTCTACCTGCAACACAGATTTATTGGTCACGCTGTGATGGTTTTTTAGATATGGCTTTCGCACAGTACTAGCCACTGAGCTGTTCAAGACAGCCACTGTGCTCTTGACAAAAAAGCTGATTTGGAAATAGACAAATAAATTATCCTTTGTTCGATTATACATGAATGTCTTTGATTCCCATAGAAATCAGTCTTTAGTCTTCTAACTAATAATTTAACCTAAAATGATTTGATATGTTTACACTAAATGTAGCCAATGTCTATTTGATACAGGCTGTAATAGAATAAAATTCTGATAAATGAATTTTTTGTAGTACAAATAGTGAGGAAATTGTATTAAAAAGATAAGATAATAGTATGAGCAGATAAAAGGCGATGGACTGAAATGAAAACAAATAGGAAAGGCAGCTTAACTTCCACCAAGAGAACAGCCTACCCTAGATTTCTCCTGGAGTGTTTTGCTGTTGTTCTTTTTAACAAGACTCTTTCTATAGTGTATTCCTGATTAAATGATACATATTGCACTTGAATGTTAAAAGGAAATCTTAGCCAACCAAATATGAACAACAAAGTAATGATCTGTACCAGAAATTAATTTTCCAGTTGCTCCACTTGAATGCGTCTTATGGTTTATTGACAAAATATATTTCCCAATTGTCCCAGTTTATCACCCTCCCAGATTTGTGAAAGACCCACCTGAAATTTAATGTTTTCTTGATCAAATCATCAAAGGATACTAAATATCAACTTACCTCCTGAAACTTTTCTTTTGTTGGCTTTTAGCATTCTATGATGAATTAAAAACTGTATTGCTAGAATCAGTGTGGAGGATAATCCTGGAATGTTATCTTAAAGAACATGCTAGAAGTGCTCTAAGAAAACTCTCCTCTTCAACATACATACATATATAGTAGCTTTTGGGGTATTATTAGGTCAGAAAAAAAAAACCAAAAAGTACGCATTACTTTGGGTGAGGAAAAGAACAGAGAGACAAAATGTTGCAGGTGAATGGGTTTGGCATGCTACATAACATTGGAGAGATGGGGTGGTCATGGACATGACTGGTTGTGTCAAATAGAGGAGGAAGAATTCAGGAAATATTTTGAATGGCTTGAAACTAAAAATTTCCTGAAAGATGAGTGAATCTCTAATAAAGTGCTTCTTTTATTCTTCTGTCTCTAGGGATGATTCTGTGATTCTGTGATTCTGTGATCTAGACATACTTGTAGGATCCTTAATATTTCATGCAAGAGCAAACAAAACCCTGTTTTTAGGAAAGGTGAAGCACAGTCTTTTTTTCATTCATTACATTATGTATCTACCTCCAACATTTTGCAGAAAAGATGAAGAGTCTAGAAACTTTTAAATACATTACACTGAAAATAAAAAATTAGCAGTGATACAAGAGTTAAAAATAATAATAACAGAAAATTTAAAAGAAAAGAAAGAACGAGAAACTGTCACTATAACTTACTGTCCCAGACCAGGGAACAATTCTGCAAACAAAAACAAGTTCTTTTAGCACGCAGATATTCTGCCTCCATTTTCTGCAGTTGCTGCTAAGATAAAATGAAAGGTGTTTAAATTTATGTAACCCAAAAGTGCATAGAGACCACAATCTCAGTTGCAGATGCAAGTTCTGGGCATTTTAGGAAACTGAGTGGAAGTCTATCTTAAATCAATTTTTCCAGTTTTCTAATGCTTGCTATGACACGAGCCATTACGAACAGAAGCATAACTCAATATTGCCTAGAAGGTGCTTTAAAATTAAACTTGTTTCAGAAATCTCACAGAGCTCTGTGCCAGCTGAGGATGGAAGGACATGACATCCAAATATGCAGCTTTGAGGAAAAAACACGATTCCTAGAGAACCACACTGTTAGGAGTAATGTCTCTTTATGAAGAGCCTAAAACTCTTCATAAAACTCTGAAGCTCAACAAAACGCAGCCTGCTGGCTGTCAGTCTGCCATTTGGTTATCACACATTTATTTGAAGACTGAGATAGTTATGGAGCACATGGAAACTCTTATGGTGTGAACAGCTGTAACTGAGACCATGGCTGGCACAGGATCTGAACATTTCAATTGCTAAGAACCGTTAGTACCAAAGTAGCTCTGGACACTGTGCCATCACCTGAAGTTGTGGTACATGGACAGGAAAAGATTCATGCACAGCTCAGCCTCCTGCCCAGCTCTTAGGGCATCGAGAAACAGAAATAAAGGGGAAAAAAAGAAGAAATACTATGATTTTTGGTTACACTGTAATTCTTTTGGTGTATATGTTTGAATAATACACTTCCTATAGTATAAAATAACCCCTTAGCCTGTTTTTAGCAGTAAGCCTACAATAGAGAATGACTAACAGGATTAGAAACATCTTTATTACTATTTTATTCCCTCTCTGTGCCATTTTTCTCAGCACTTTACTGCTTTCCCAATTCTGTCCAGGATAATAAAAGAATGGGATACCTCTTCTCTTATCCAACTGTTCAGCTGATACTGGGAGGATAATAAAAGAATGATTCAATGTCCATTTGGCAAATCAGTCAAAGTGGGCTTTATCTGTTCTCAAAGGCATAAAAATCAGGTGAAAAATAATCATTACATAAATCCAGATTCACGGTCCCTTTCAGTAATATGGATAGGTGTAAGTATACAGGACTAGATTTTTAAGGGAACTTGCAGCTCTTAACAGCAGCCATCAAATGAGATTTTCAAAGGTACCTAAGTGTCTAGTTCTCATTGGCACCTATCTGCATTTTCATGAGCCTAAGTACTACAAAAAATCCATCTTTTGATCATCATCAGGTGTATAACAATACTCTCAAAAGCATGTAAATAGCTGACATTCATTCAGAGGAATGGAGGTAGGAGGGAGCAGATTGAACAGAATAAATGATTCTTTCAAAAGAACAGGTCATTAATAAATAATCTGCTTTCTTTTTGTGTGTCAGGAGCAAACAGCTCAGATAAGAAGAAGTTATATAATTTTCATTCCCAAAAAAAGTCTTTAATCTTAGTCTGATTTAGGCATAGTCCCCAAAGTATGGTATATTGCAGCTTGTTTTTTCCAGTCTCACTTCCCCTAAAGAAGAATAAGAAAACACAAAAAACATGTTTTCTGATTCCATTCAGTCTCTTCCAGTAAATTTAGGTTACCACAGTTTAGGATGCAAGCATCTGCCCCATTCTTTAAATTTCCTTTACATGTCCTGCTCATTTATGTTATATTTTTGAGAACATATTTATCTCATTCTGCTTTTCCACAAGAGAAATGCTATTTCTTTTCATAAGAGAAGAAAATGTTCTGCCAAATATTCAAATAACTTACTTTCTGCCAAGAGTTCGGCTAACTTTGTTTAAACTCCATTCCTTCAGGAAGATGGAAGTGTATCCATCTTCCAGATATCATTTGAAAATGACAGGCAAATTCCTACCTATTCCTTAAATTTACAGAAACAAAACTGTGTTTGCCACTGAAAGCATTCAGAAGAAAAATGGAAAGCAAGTTTCTTCCAGGTCAAAAAAAAGTTTGTTTTTTCTTGAATTTGTGCTGTGTTGAAATCCTTCTTTCTCAGGATGCAGCACGTCTGTTGTGTCTGCTTCACTGCTGCAGCCTGTAAGACAAAAGACTATATTCCTTTTGTCTCTCATTGAGGTTTTACATTTGTTCTTTCTTGGCTTTTGAAAGTCATTCCTATTTAAAAATAGAGATGCTTTTGTCTACTCTTAATCACTTACTAATATCTGATAGCTTCCTTACTAGTGAAGTCAAACTCAACAGTATTTCCACTTACTCAGAAACAAAACAGGAATGACTGATGCAAATGAGCATGTGTTTTCTCAATTCAGCAGGTGATAAATTGTAGGGAAAATGCTGCCTTTACCAAAATTCAGTATCATTTAAGGCAAAACAAAACGAAATTCATGCCAGTATGCTAGAAAAAGGAAGAAAGTAAGAAGTACGTTTGATAGTTTGCATCAATAAAGTTCCAATTTAATCTGTATTCTTATCATGCAATTCTAATGCTTTGTTTTATGACACCTGGATGATTATTTTGCTTGGCTAACAAATTTTCTAGTGTATAAGTGAAAGACATGACTTTTTATAGTTAGTATGCTGAAATTATGGTTATGCTGGTAGACAACAGAAAATAAAAAGAGGAAACATCTGAACTTGTCACTGAGGGGATATAGAAGCCTTTTAATTTTTCAAGTTGACAATATAGCTATCATCATGCATTCCAGACCACAGCTTCCTGGCACATAAATCAAAACCAAAGAGGATTCAGTTGCTCACCTAGAAGCACCTGGTGTCATGTGGGACACGCTGAAGCATCAACATGAGGTCAGCAGACACGGTGCAGGACTCATGGGAAACTCACGGCCTTCTGAAGGAGTAGCTGGAGACGCAGCAGCAGGTCCCAGGGCACCTCAGAGGGCACTAGACAGCTATGCTAGAGCAACTGAACAAAGTCTCAGGAGTCTTCAACGCCAGCAAATGCTAGAGACACTTCCTTCTGACAGGAAACTACAGCAATGCATTCAACTTGAGATAAACCTGATAGTCATATCAAAGCTTTAATGACATCAGAGGAGGCAGAAGAAACTTATAGATGGGTAGGGTATTTCTGAAACTAAATGAAAACTTCGAAAAACTGACTCGAAATAAGTTTTAATGAAATGTTGAAATGCTTCTGATATAGTCTGTAGCAAGTTAGAAAATCATTTTGCTTCTGTAAAGAAGTCAGGAAAGTTAGAAGAAAAGATTCAGACTAATATAACTGGTAGATAAATAAGGTTAGTCTTACAGAATAAATAAAGATCTTTTCTTGAGTAGGCAGTAGAACAGAAATTCTACATTTCCTCTATTTGATTCTATGATGAAAAACACAGTATTTTACATAAAAGAAAAATAATAATAAAATATGGAATATTCAGCTTCATTGCTAAAGTATCTCTTTTTTTAAAAAAGTTTCCTTTTATGAGATCATCCAGGCCCGATCAAAAGGCCTAACCTTATACACCGACAGCAAAGACGCTACACAGATTGTTCCTTGTGCTTGTAATGTGACAACACATTTCATTGTTATAGAATTAGTAGAATTAGTAATGGACTACTAATCGTAGAACTAGAAGTGAGTCTGTAATTGAAAAATGCTTTTAAAATATTTGTTGCCTTACTTAAATACCTGATTCTCTGAAGATGCTGCCTCTCATATTGACTATGCAAATCTTGTGCTTGAGCTACAATAAAGAGAAAGAAAACAATGTTTTGTATTATTGTACGTAAAGTCTCTTCAGTATCTGGTTTACTTTGCATGTTTTATGATCCAAATTTAGCAGTTTCCCCCATCTCTTAGTCTTTAACAATGCTTAAAAGTACAAAATGCATTGAAATTATTATTTTCCACTTTTTAAACATCAAATATATTACTTGAGATTACTATTACTGTCTGAAATACTAGTCTAAACACCAGTGAAAACAAATTAAAGCTAACCTTCCATCTAAATCATTATCATCATTGTGGACTTATTTTCAAGAATATAGAACGGTGTCTACTTTGAGCTATCAAAACTTTGAACTGCAAACTAATTTACTACAAACTGTTAAAAAAACTGGGAAGAAGAAAACTGTCTAGATGTGCATTGCCACCAGAGGATTAAAACAAGAATCTGCATGAATTTTAAAAACAGCAGGGGAAAATAACTAGAAAAATACTCCAGAATACATGACACTTTGTACCAGTAATATATCTAAATTAATCTGACAAATGGACCTATTGGACTGAGTCCAGAGAGGGCCACAAAGATGGTCAGAGGGCTGGAGCACCTCCCCGATGAGGACAGGCTGAGAGAGTTGGGGTTGTTCAGCCTGGAGAAGAGAAGGCTCTAGGGAGATCTTATAGCTGTCTTCCGGTCCTTAAAATGGGTTACAGGAAAGATGGGGAGGGACTCTTCATCAGGGAGTGTAGTGAGAGGACAAGGGGTAACGGGTATAAGCTGAAAGAGGGTAAATTTAGATTAGATACTAGGAGGAAGTTTTTCCTGTGAGGGTGGTGAGACACTGGAACAGGTTGCCCAAAGAAATTGTGGATGCCGCACCCCTGGAGGTGTTCAAGGCCAGACTGGATGAGGCTTTGAGCAACATGATCTGGTGGAAAGTGTCCCTGCCCATGGCAGGAGGGTTGGAACTAGATGATCTTTAAGGTCCTTTCGGACCCAAACCATTCTATGATTCTGTGATTCTATGATAAATTTTATCAGCAGTCACACAAATGATATGAAAACTTTTTTTCTTAAAGATGAACTAAAAAAAATGCTGACAAAATAGCTCAGCTAAGTGAGATTCTGGGGCAAATTAATTCACAACATGTCTTTAAATCTAAAATATATTGATTTTATCAACCAAAAATAAACCCCTTTATTCCAGGGAATTCAGGAAATTAGATACTTAGCTCTCTGAACTTTGAAATCTTAGCTAAAAAAAATAGTAATCATTTATAGAAAATTTTTTCCACAAGCAGTTTCTCTAATAGCATCTTGCTACTCTGCTCACAGTGCAGCAACAGGTTGCCTTGATACAGGAAACACTCAAAAGGAAAGGATATGTCAGAAACAGAAATGGCAGCAGCAGCTTATCTCACACAAAGCTTTGGGATAAATGTTTTTACTGACCATAATTTCGTGCTGTGAACTGTACACCAGTCTTCACCCTCACTATTGGAAACCCATCATCATTAAGGGTAGTCTTGGTCTTCACATTCTCTTCTAAAGATCATAGCTTTTTTAAGAAATTTGCTAATTTAACCAACATTTCTAAACTTTCATGCTTCATTTTAAAATCAAATGTATTTAGATGTCTAAACAAATGCATCAGGATTAAAAATATTGCCTGTATCTATAAACAGTACAAGGTTCACCAGCTTTGTTCTTCTTTGATAAATTTTACAAACCTTAACATGATGAGAGGGAGACAGAATGTGATAACATGATCCAAGAAATTACAGGAAAGTAATAGTGTTGTGTGGTTAATATCAGTGACCTGATTTCACGGGAAAGTTCTCATTAAATGTATGACTCCAGTTAGAGCACTTTGTCAAAAAAAGATTATACAGAAAAGAAAACATCAGAGAATTGTAATTATAAACAGTGCATCAAAACTCTGAAAATCAAAAATGAAAAAATAAATCTTACTTCACAGGTATGTAGAACCTCCATATGCAGACAGTCAATATAGGATTTACATATAGGATTATATCACATTCATTCAGATCTCAGTTCTTCAGAAAAAAAAGTCTAGCTGTCCTTGTGACTCATGTAGATTTGGTTATATAAATTGATTTCCAGCCGTCTGTTTTCTATAGTGAGTTTCTGCATTATAATAACTAAAATAAATGTAACTCCTCCAGAAAATATAAAGCTATAAAATATGCAGTAATCTCTTTGTAGCTTGCTCAAATCTTGATCACAACACACTATGTACCACATCCCAAATCTCATCAAATATCCAAACTCATTAAACCTAAAACCAGAGAGACAGAAACAGTAGTACTCCAAGAATCTGAGCTTCTTTATGAGGTATTCTGGCAGCTCAGCTGAGGGGACAATGAAGGTCTACTGCCATGGAATCAGAGGCAGCTAAACAAAATATCACTCTGCATCTCCACTTTCTTCATTTACTGCCAGCAAGACCGAAAGTAATTCAACAAGTTTCATATTTTATTTAGAACCGTCTCAATCTGGCATTTCTTTTGAAATAATTGCTGCTTTATTTCTTTGTTAAAAATGAATTCTGAATTAAAATAACAACAATCATTGAATATCTTGTCCAATATTTAGGACTTCAGGATGAGGAAAAGGTCTATATTCCTTCTCAGATTCTGGGATCATTTTCCATCTCTCTCACAAACTTTCCCGTGGAACTTTTGACTAGTCATTTAGGTCTCTGTTCATTGCATCCTTATGTGTTTGTTTTTATCAGGAACATCACCTCTACTTGTCCTCACTTAACCAACGCAAAATATAGACAATGAAGTATCCTTTCTACCTTAGATTGTTTTGTGACTGCACAAAATGTTATTTTTCAGAGAAAGTATCTTCTCTGATGCTACATTGTTACAGTGCCCCATACTCATCCAGAAAGTCAGTAGGGGAGATTCACCTGATGCGTCAGAAATCTCCAATTGTGTTGTTCCAAACTTCTATGACCAATGTGGAAAGCACTGGACCATGTAAAATCTTACTGGATTCTTAATTAAAATTCATAATAATATAATCATTATATTATTATAATTATATTACATATTATTATAATGATAATAAAATGCATTAAATAAAGCATTTGAAAATGCTTGGATTAAGGAATTTGTGTTAAAAGAGACTTCCATGCATTGTCACCAGCCTTGCATCACCATGAAAAATAAACTGCTATCTCAATGTAATTACAGTGCTGTCATTTAAAACTTTCTTGGTTTTCAACTTAACTCCTTCATCAATCTAGCTCTATCCAGTCCTCACTTCTTGTGATCTCACAGTACCCAGGCCTACAACCTGTGAGTTATAGATTCCTCTAACAAGCTGTAACAAACATCTGATTTTTGCCTTTTCATTGCTTCCTTCTCCTAGATTATAGTGCAATAAATGCCCAGACCTTGAAAAACAGCTCCCCATCATACTAACACTTCATTTCAGTGACACACATCTTGTGCTCGTTGAGGTAACTCAAAAAACTGTTGTTAATCTCCCTGGTTTGGTCAAACCATCCTCTGCTTTAATTGTCCCACTGGTAACAGCCTTATAAAGTTGATACAGTTACCTTATTTTTAGGATCTTGAATATTTTCAGGTTTGTCTACATTTCCACCCTTGTCTCTTCTTCACCTATTTTATCTTTCTTTCTATAAACCTACAGTATCCAAAACTCCTCTCTTTCTCAGTTTATCATGCCACCACTCTTCCTTTCTTAAAAAAATTCTCAGTACTAACTTCTACAGAAAATCTTATTAAAAGGAAGCAATAATAACATTATACATATAGGTGGACTATTTGATCTGGACAAATGTACTCAAAAATTAATCCAATGACCATATAATCTTACTTAATTCCTTTCCATACACCCAAACCTCATTTTAATTCTTTTTCTCATACAAAATCTAAATTCAGTTTTGCAGTGCTTGTAAATAAAGAATCACATCTAAATAGCTGCTTTGTGGACTTCTTTGAAAAGATAAAGCAGTTTGTAAAGTACAGGTAATCATATTCAGATAAGAAATAATGTATATATTTTAAGAAAGTGATTAAGATATAGAAGAGATATCTAGAAAAAAGAAGACTTTCCATACATTCTCTGTGTCCAGAAATCTTCAGACCAATTTTGATACTCTACTAAAAGCAAACATTTCAATCTGCAATTCAAGTTGCAGGATAGACAAGGAATTAAACTACCTAATAATTTATTGTGTCTTTTACTTAAAGAACGTGTAGTGTATATTTTCTCTCAAAACATGAACAGTATGCCAGCCTGCATATAGCAGCTAGAGTCATGAACAGTTCAAGAAAACAATGAGTTAGCAACTGATGAAAAGCAATAGATTTCAGTGCAGCTCACCGAGCATAAGATACATAGAAATTCTTTGAACTTGATAAAAAGACTAATTTATTTCTGTCTTTGGATAAGAACATCAAACGTCTATTAATACCATACTTATTTCAAATACATTAATTCAATGGCATTTTCTTTATAAATAGCTCTTGCAGGGTAAAGTCTTTAACTGCTGCTGGCAGTGGAATATTCACAGAAGTTTCAGCAATAAAATCAGCTGCTCATATCCAGGGGAGAGAGTTTTCAAAGCAGTTGGCTTCAGGACTAACCTCAGACTTAATTCTAGAACTTTTGTTCTATTTGAAGCTTCAGTCTCTCCTTTCCACTGCTAAAATAAATGAAAACATAAATCAAACTTGTACTAAAAATCTCTCTAATCTCTTTAATCTAACATCTAGAGAAAAGGGAAACTATAGATTCTTCTCTTCAAGACTTCTACTTTTCAAAACTTGCTTGTGGGCTCTGAGCTGTTTTGTTTTGTTTTGTTTTGTTTTGTTTTGTTTCAGTTTCCAAGCTAAGTTCTATTGCACAGGGACAATGTGGATCATGTGGATAACTGATAACTGTCTCTTTCTTCTGATACAAAAATAACCTTTCCCTCTCTCCTATGTGATATTTCCAATTTATTGAAACAAATAACAGACTTCTATAAAATCTATTTTGCAGAATGGTTTTCCAGTGCCATAAGATACCAAATAAGAGAAAATATAAATGCTGTACACATCTTTTAATGTCTTTCAAGAACAACAATAAAAATTATATTTTGTGTCAGCTTTGCAAGGTGGCTTTCACCAGGCCCCATGTTTCAGCATGTAATTATGTTATTCAGTTTTCAGGTTTGGATTTATTTTTAAGTTTAAAGCACTTGCATAAGCAACAGCTAGGGAATTTCACAGCTGATGAAATCTTGGCCCTAAGACTGTGAATCACAGAACTCCCACTGATTTCAGCAGGGCCCAGAATTTCATTAATGCCTTTCAGAAACAACTATCCTATTAAATTAAATTTAAAAAGGTACATTTAATTAATTATGCTTTTTTAAAATCTTCAGAGAAGCACAGCTCCTGACTTCCATATCTCAAAGGCTCAGAAAGACAAATCATAGAACTATTCAGATCAATGGCAGAATCCATATTACCTCCCCTGCCTTTGGAGAGAAATGCCAATATTTTATGCAATAATAGGTAGGTCTAAACCTGTTATTTCATTCAGGATCGTGCAAATAGTTCATTTTAAAATAAAAGAAAATATTCAAGAAGCTATCAAAAAATGTTTTTTCTTTTTCAGATCTGTAAACTTGATGGTACAAACAGCTTTGCCTCTGAAAAATCAACACAGTGTTAAATTCATTTAAAGTTCTTGGTAAAAAGCAGCAAGTATATTTAAACTAAAGATTTTTTTTGGAAAATCAGAATATATGTATTCTCCTCAGATTAGTACCTTAAGCACCTGACACCTTAGCTCCTGAAATTTGTAGTCCCTCCTCAGAGATAAAGCATCAGCCACTGTATTTTTATTTGTGTTTATCATAGACAGATTATCCATGTAAGAAATCTTTTCTCATGTTATTTCTTTTCTTAACATCAAGAACAGTCTAAGCACCAAGGGGAAATATTTATGGAGTACATCACCAGCAAAGCACAGTGTGGAGAGCACCACAATTTAAAAAAAATAAAAATCTGGAGGCCTAAAACAAACACATGTGGCTAAATCCTGCCCTGTGCACAGGTGCACAGGGGAGTGGTGATGTTATGCAGACTTACCCCTCTAGTCCACCCATAAAAAGTAGCGGCTAGGCAAATTTCCTATCTGTCCCAAAGTACGCAAGCACAAGAGAAAACAGTAAGCAGAAAGCTTAACTTCTTGTGTCAGTAAAGGAAATTTTCTTCCCACTGTCTAAGAAACATAATTGTCTCACTACTAGCCTGTTCCTTGCCCTGTGAAGCAAATACTCACTCCTTTTTTTTTGCTAAAGAAATTACTTTGGCCTTATGCACCTTTGCTCCTCCATCTCATATATTTTCTTACTCCGACCCTTCTGCCCATAGAGAAAAGGAAGGTCCTGGTCACAGTGAGAGCAGTCACTCCTCCCTGCCGCTCTCTGCTCTTCTGCACATTAACTCTGCATGCAAAGCTTATCTCACATATGAAGGCTGGGTTTCCTCTCCCTCCTGCTCAGGTTCCTGCTAAAATCCTCTGCTGTGTAGGTGACCCTCAACTTAGTCAGCACAGACTTGTGGAGGAGGATTCCTTTTCTTTTCTGATGCCCAGCCACTCCTCTGGCCTGTGGCACTGCTCCTTTCTTCAAAGTACAGTACCATAAAACACAGTCACCTTTTTCTGACTCAGGGTGCCATTCACGTTCAGCTCTCATTTTTGATCATCTGTTGAGGCAATTATTAAAACTCATCACTAAAATAATTTAAATAAATTACATAAAACAAGTCATGCTGATGGATACCAAAACACTCCAAATACCCTCTCTAATAAAACTGTTAAATACTTGCTCTAATGACAAAGTAACTAAATTTCTTAGCCAGAGATAAAACCCAGGCATTCAAGAATTTGTCAGGGTCTTGTCTAACTATTGCTAAAATGCTTTCTTAATGAAGTAGAGAAACCTTGAAGGAACACAGTTAATAACTTGTGATGCCAAAGCAAACCTCTCTATGCTTTCATACTGAACTCTGTCTTTAGTTGTAGAGAAAAAAAAACAAACATGCTCTGCTTAACAGAAACTTCACAGTATCTGTTTTTCAGGTCATGAACTTTTAATCTGATATGTTGTTGCCATTGATTCATTAATTCTATGTAGTTGCATGCAGTTCTGCGTTCATTATTTTACCTGTTCTGAACTAGAATAGGCTACAAGGGTCAAAAGCTTTTTTTTTTTATTATTAAAAAAAAAGTTTTCTAAAAACAAATAGCCTACT